>JBAMNC010001660.1:0-249569 GCA_037902135.1 Cetoscarus ocellatus | reverse complement strand
TTTTGTCTCTACAAGTATTTAAACAACTTCTGAAACAATTCCAATTGAATTTTTTTTTTTTTTGGTCATATTTTGCTTCAACATGGACTTATGAGCCTTTTTATCTCAGCTCAGGATTTGAAAAGACACTAAGGCTAACCTATGACTTTTTTTTCCATTTCGGACTCCGAAAAAAATTATGCTCAAACATGACTTTTTGGGTGTAAAACAGGCCAAAAAACATGCGAGTGCAGACGGTTTGGTCATATTTGGCTTAAAAATAGACTTAAAAGCCTTTTTCTCTCAGCTCAGGATTTGATAAAACACTAAGGCTAACCTATGACTTTTTTTGCCATTTCGGACTCCAAAAAAATTATGCTCAAACATGACTTTTTGGGTGTAAAACAGGCTGAAAAAGATGCTGGTGCAGACGGTTTGGTCATATTTTGCTTCAAAATGGACTTATAAGCCTTTTTCTCTCAGCTCAGGATTTGAAAAAACACTAAGGTTAACCTATGACTTTTTTTCTATTTCAGACTCCGAAAAAAATTATGCTCAAACATGACTTTTTGGGTGTAAAACAGGCCAAAAAACATGCTAGAGCAGACGGTTTGGTCATATTCTGCTTCAACATGGACTTATAAGCCTTTTTGTCTCAGCTCAGAATTTGAAAAAACACTAAGGCTAACCTATGACTTTTTTGCCATTCCGGATTTGGAAAAAAATTATGCTCAAACATGACTTTTTGGGTGTAAAACAGGCTAAAAAACATGCTAGTGCAGACGGTTTGGTCATATTCTGCTTCAACATGGACTTATAAGCCTTTTTCTCTCAGCTCAGGATTTGAAAAAACACTAAGGCTAACCTATGACTTTTTTTCCATTTCGGACTCCGAAAAAAATTATGCTCAAACATGACTTTTTGGGTGTAAAACAGGCTGAAAAACATGCTGGTGCAGACGGTTTGGTCATATTTGGCTTAAAAATGGACTTATGAGATGTTTTGTCTTAGCTCAGGATTTGAAAGAACATTACGGCTAACCTATGACTTTTTTTCCATTTCGGACTCCAATAAAAATTATGCTCAAACATGACTTTTTGGGTGCAAAACAGGCCAAAAAACATGTTAGTGCAGACGGTTTGGTCATATTCTGCTTCAAAATTGACTTATAAGCCTTTTTCTCCCAGCTCAGGATTTGAAAAAACACGAAGGCTAACCCCTGACTTTGTTTCCATTTCGGACTCCGAAAAAAATTATGCTCAAACATGACTTTTTGGTTGTAAAACAGGCCGAAAAACTTGGTAGTGCAGACGGTTTGGTCATATTTGGCTTCAAAATTGACTTATAAGCCTTTTTCTTTCAGCTCTGGATTTGAAAAAACACTAAGGCTAACCTATGACTTTTTTTCCATTTCGGACTCCAAAAAAAATTATGCTCAAACATGACTTTTTGGGTGTAAAAAATGCCAAAAAAACATGCTGGTGCAGACGGTTTGGTCATATTTGGCTTAAAAATGGACTTATGAGCCTTTTTCTCTCAGCTCAGGATTTGAAAAGACACTAAGGCTAACCTATGACTTTTTTTCCATTTCAGACTCCAAAAAAAATTATGCTCAAACATGACTTTTTGGGTGTAAAACAGGCTGAAAAACATGCTAGTGCAGACGGTTTGGTCATATTCTGCTTCAAAATTGACTTATAAGCCTTTTTCTCTCAGCTCAGGATTTGAAAAAACACTAAGGCTAACCTATGACTTTTTTTCCATTTCCAACTCCGAAAAAAAATATGCTCAAACATGACTTTTTGGGTGTAAAACAGGCCGAAAAACATGCTGGTGCAGACTGTTTGGTCATATTTTGCTTAAAAATTGACTTATGAGACTTTTTGTCTCAGCTCAGGATTTGAAAAAACACTAAGGCTAACCTATGACTTTTTTTCCATTTTGGACTTCGAAAAAAATTATGCTCAAACATGACTTTTTGGGTGTAAAACAGGCTGAAAAACATGCTGGTGCAGGCGGTTTGGTCATATTTTGCTTCAAAATGGACTTATGAGACGTTTTGTCTCAGCTCAGGATTTGAAAAAACACTAAGGCTAACCTATGACTTTTTTTCCATTTCGGACTCCGAAAAAAATTATGCTCAAACATGACTTTTTGGGTGTAAAACAGGCTGAAAAACATGCTGGTGCAGACGGTTTGGTCATATTTTGCTTCAAAATGGACTTATGAGACGTTTTGTCTCAGCTCAGGATTTGAAAAAACACTAAGGCTAACCTCTGACTTTTTTTCCATTTCGGACTCCGAAAAAAATTATGCTCAAACATGACTTTTTGGGTGTAAAACAGGCTGAAAAACATGCTGGTGCAGACCGTTTGGTCATATTTTGCTTCAAAATGGACTTATGAGACTTTTTGTCTCAGCTCAGGACTTGAAAAAACACTAAGGCTAACCTACGACTTTTTCCATTTTGGACTCCGAAAAAAATTATGCTCAAACATGAAATTTTGGTTGTAAAACACGCTAAAAAACATGGTAGTGCAGACGGTTTGGTCATATTTGGCTTCAAAATGGACTTATAAGCCTTTTTCTCTCAGCTCAGGATTTGAAAAAACACTAAGGCTAACCTATGACTTTTTTCAATTTCGGACTTCAAAAAAAATTATGCTCAAACATGACTTTTTGGGTGTAAAACAGGCCGAAAAACATGCTGGTGCAGACGGTTTGGTCATATTTTTTTCAAAATTGACTTATAAGCCTTTTTCTCTCAGCTCAGGATTTGAAAAAACACTAAGGCTAACCTATGACTTTTTTTCCATTTCAGACTCCGTAAAAAATTATGCTCAAACATGACTTTTTGGGTGTAAAACAGGCCGAAAAACATGCTAATGCAGACGGTTTGGTCATATTCTGCTTCAAAATTGACTTATAAGCCTTTTTCTCTCAGCTCAGGATTTGAAAAAACACTAAGGCTAACCTATGACTTTTTTCCATTTCCATTGTTTCCACCTTTTCAGGCAGGAGAACATGCTGGTGCTGAAGTTTTAGTCATCGTTGACTTAGCTAATCATTCTTAAAATTCCTGGATTAATGTTTGGCATTTTCACTTTAAATCTAAGAAATTCAACCTTAAAGGTGGTCAAGTTTCAGCAGATACTTGAGGGCTTCGTGAGTTCTCACTTAATAGACCATAACCTGGACGGAAGGAGTTGTGATTGGCTGTTCACAGCTTCATAGTCTAAAACATCATCATGTGACCTGGTGGACATTAAAGTGTAAAGTGAAGTCTCAGCTCAGGATTTGAAAACTGTCCTAATTAAAGAAACAAAAATCTTAAAATTGGCAGAAAAATAATTTATTGGTGGTAAAATGACACATGAAGCACTTTGAAACACAAATTATGAAAAACACAAATTCAACAACCATCTGCAATCCATCACTCCATTCTGACTGACTGACAGACTGCCTGACGGACGTCTTTGGTGTTTTGTGCGTACTCGTGCTTGTGCTTGTTCTCAGTGTAAAGCTAAAGATTAAGGGTTTGACTAAGGGTTTCACTAAGGGGTTTCTATGACCTAAAGTATCAAAGTTATGGCTTTTTAAGGGACAGTGAGAACAACTGGACTTTTATTTTACAACATTAAGTGTTGCTAAGTGGACTAAATTTAGGAAAAAATAGGGTTATTAACAACGGAAGAGGATTTCATGTGAAAAACTACAAATGTTTTACCTGCTAGGGTAAAAGAAGACTGCAATCAAAGACTTAAATGTGAAAATATGAATAACAATTTTCAGTGAAATAACTGGATTAAAAAATATTCACAAAGTCATTCAGCTGCATCTCCACTCTTGAGATTATTGATTGGAAGAACATTGATTATGAAAATATAAAAACAGAGGTAGTGACAAAGGCTGATATTAAAAAAAAAATCAAATTCCAAGTTTACAAAAAAAAATCTGAAATATTTTGTGACTGAATACGACAGAGAGGAAGGAAACCGTACAAAAATTTCAAAGACAAACCACAAATCAAAGTTTTTTATGATTAAACCCTCAAACAATTGAGAAAAAATTTTCAAGATTAAAAAGAAGTCAAATGAAAACAATGAATTTCATAAAGAATAAGTCACAAATTCATGACAAAATGAGTATAGTTTACGTGAATTTGCAGAAAAAATTCCAACAAGGAAATACTCAACCTTCCTGGACAGAAATCACAAAACTCTTCTGGAGCTTTAAGCCTCGTTGAGACATTATTTATTAAAAGTTAAATTATTATCTCTTCAGTCTCTCACTGATGTCTCTCCTGACCTGACGTGTGTTCATGAATTTATGAAGTTCTAAGTTTCAAATCAGTCTTGAATTATTTCTCAGTAAATGTTTCTGATCCACCTGTTTGACAGATTTCATCGGGCATCAGAAGGAGTGTGAAGTTCAGCTGTTACAGACATTTTTACAGGTATTAACTTCTTTTAGGTGTGTAAGTTTAAAACCTCTTCATGTCTCTGAGGGTTCATCCCACACATTTTTCACATTTTTAGACCAACTATGGTACACCTTAGGTCTACATTTTCTGAACTTTCCAGACTTTTATCTTTTAAAATGAGAAAATGAATCATAGCATCTGTGACAGGACAGTACAGTTAAAATAATGTCTGCATCATTAAGTTTATTTGTTTATATTTGTTGGTTTTGTAAGCTGGTGGATGTTTGGTCAAGCAGCCATTTTAGCTCATCATGTTTGTTTGTTTCTTTCTTCCTGCTTCAGTTCAGACTCCAGTGATGAGATTCTGGGTTTAAATGTGAACATAAAAACTTATTTCATGGAGGGTTTTCACTAACTAAACTGATTTTTCTGCCGAGTAAACAGTTTAACCCATGTGATGGAGTTACACCTGAAACGTCCACAAGGGAGCTCCTCAAACTTCATAAACATCGAGTGTTTGGCTTTCAGGACAGGCAAGGAAAACGAAACAGAGCTCCTGCACAGTTTATTAAATCAAGTTTAGACTTTTTAAGACCTAAAATAAAGAAGCATCCGCTTGGAAAAAAGAAATAAAGTAAATTAAGTAATTTATTTCTTGGTTTGTTTATTGTGTAGATAATTTCTGTTTTTCTGAGTAATTTATTATTTGGTTTGTTTTTTTTTACAATTATTTCTGATTTTCTGAATAATTTAAATTTGTTTTTTGTGGGAATTATTTCAGATTTTCTGAGTAATTTATTATTTGGTATGTTTTTTTTTGGTTTAATATTTCTAATTTTCTGAGTAATTTGTTTTGTGTGATAATTATTTCTGATTTTTTAAGTAATTTAATTTTTGGTTTGTTTTTGCTGTAATTATTTCTTTTTTTCTGTGTAATTTGTGTTTTGTTTCTTACAGTAATTATTTCTGATCTTATGCGTAATTTTCTTTTAGTTTATTTTATTGTGGTTATTATTTCTGATTTTCTGGTTAATTTATTTGTTGGTTTGTTTTTGTGTGGTTATTATTTCTGAGTTTCAGAGTAATTTATCATTTTTTGTGGTTATTATTTCTGAGTTTCAGAGTAATTTATTATTTTTTGTGGTAATTATCTCTGATTTTCTGAGTTATTAATTTTTTTGGTTTCTTTTTTCTGAGAACCTTTTTGTTTTTTGGTGTGTTTTTTTTGTGGTAATCATTTCTGATTTTCCGAGTAATTTATTATTTGGTTTGTTTGTTGTGGTAATTATCTCTGGATTTATAAATAACTTAATTTCTGTTTCAGTGTAATTTTTCTTGTTTTCATGAGCAACTTTTGTCTGTTTTTCGGTTAATTTTTTTCCTGAGTTGTCGAGATACTTCATAACCCCACGAGAACCTCCCACCTGCAAGGGACTCGTGTGGATCCGTGGTGACTCTTGCCATGAGCTCCTGCTCCGCACATACATGCCCAATCCTTAAATATCCACTGGTCCATACCGGGTCAGTAAAGGCATGCTAAACACAGGGTATGATAGTCTTGTCATGTTTTAGACAAACAGGTTGGACGTTTTTGTGGGAAGTATCTTGACAATTCAGGAAAAAAAATATCTCAGAAAAACGGAAGAAAGGATTACCACAAAAACAGAAAAAATGTCTCAGAAAAACTGTACAATTACTCTGAAAACAGAAAATAAATTACTCAGAAAACAGAAACAATTACTCTGAAAACAGAAAACAGATTACTCCAAAACACAGAAAAAAATTACTTTGAAAACAGGAAGTAAATGACTCAGAAAAATAATAAGAATGACCACAAAAAACGAACCAAAAAATAAATTACTCAGAAAACACAAAAAATACCCAGAAAAACTAAAAAAACACTCTGAAAACAGAAAATAAATAACTTTGAAAAACAGAAACAATTACTACAGAAAACAAAGTAAAAAATAAATAACTCAGAAAAACCAGTTTTTTTCCAAGTGAATGCAAAACAACTTTACTAAAATTGAAGGTGAGTGAGTAATAAGAAAAAGAACGAGTACGATCCAAATTTAATACCACGCACGGGTAACATTTCAGCTTTTCAGACTTTTAATGGCTGCAAATTAAAACAAAATCTTCTTTAATGCTTTTCAGGATCTGCAGGAACGCTGATTTATTTGAAGTTTTTTTTCACATCCTGCAGAAGTTAAAAATTCATTAATAAAAGCGACGTTTCAGAAATCAAGATGAAATGTAAACCAAACTCTGAAGATTGTCTGCCAACATTATTCTCCATGTTTTGAGATATTTTGGACATTTTTCCCTCACGCTTGACCCTGAGACTCTCCTGATGCCCGAGGAGGTCATTTTAGTAAACTAAAGATCCTGCATGACTCCCCCTGAACTTTGACCTTGACTCCTCGTCACAGGTCTTCAGTGTTTGTCACCTGCAGGATCAGAGGCTCTCTTCTCATCTAGGCACTTCTCCGTCTCTCCGGTGGGTGGATGTAGGAATGCATACTTGAAAAAAATGTCCTGAACTGAAGTGTGTTCGTGCCGAGGTCAGCAGAATCCTGCAGCTTTGACCCTCAGGACGTCACAGAGGCCGGGACGCTTCTGAAGAACCTGAAACACAAACCATACAACAGCTATTCCTCTGTTGTTTCAAATGAGTCTGTTTTCATTTTTATTTTGCACGTGTAAAAGATGCAGTGTTAATTTTGTGGACTAATTATTTTCGTCATAGTTTCAGCAAGAACCTTTTTTCCCCTGACAAAAACTAGACAGACATAAAAACAAGTGCACATGGACAAAAACTCAAACTAAATTAACTGACATTTTCATCAACAAATAAAAACTAGACTAAAATGTCTGACAGAGACTTAATCCAATCAGACCTAATTTGGTCATGTAGAAAGTAGAGACAAGTTAGGAATATATCCAACCACAGCTGCCTTAGCTTGGTGGTGGTGGGATAAGTTGTGGAGCGATCCAATCAGAACTCCTCTCTTTATGAATTGATATATTCATGTAGAGCAGGTTCACTGTTTGTTGTCAGTTCTGGTATTGTAACTGAGATGCTCTGCCAGGTAGCCTAAATAAAGGTGACTGCATTTCACACAAAAGTTCAATTTGTTTCTGTTCATTTATACATTCAGACTTTACTAGCATTCAATAAAGGGTTATTAGATGTTTGATTTTATCCAAGTGTAAAACATGACTTCAGAAATTCAAGGAAACATAAATAATGCCTTACCCTTTACACTTCATATTTTAGTCGACTAAATGTACAGCAGATTTCATCGACTAAAACTAGACTAAAATGTAAAAAATTTTGATGACTAAATTATGACACAAACTAAAATATTTATTTGGCAAAAGACTAAAACTTAAAGTAAATCAAAAAGGGCTGTCACCATTAACACTGATGTCGACCTCTGACTTTGTTAAACTTCTAAAGAAGATCTCAAAAGTATTATAAGTTTTATTTCGAAAACCCCCGCCCACCTTGAGCGTTGTGAGAATTTCTCCAAACAGATGTTGCGACTCCTCGGTGTCTGGATCCTCAAAATAATCCGACACAGAAACCTCGACCATGATGCATCGGATGTTTTTGCACACACCTGCAGGCACACACAGAGCTCCGGTTATCGACCAATCAGCTGTGAGAGTGACCTTGAAAAGGGCGTGACTTGAGACTTACTGTGGAAGTGCAGGATAGCCTGACCGCTGACTGGCGTGTGCGTCAGGATCAGAGTCTGCAGACTCCCCAGGCCCGCCTCACAAAGGTCTGTTGCCGCCTGCAGGCCGAGGTCGGTAATGCGCTCCAGCTCCAGCACCTGCAGGTCTGCACAGCTACGCACTAAAACACACAAAATACACACAAAACACACACACAGAGGAATGAGCTCCTGTCCTGCCTTCAGGACATAACAAAATCTGATTTGAATAGTTCGCTCCAAACCTTAAAGAGTCAAACTAAACCAGAAAAGTTAACATTTGGTAATGAATCTGACATTTAATTGTGTTGTGGATGCATTATTTTAACAAACAGCTCACTTATTTTGTTTGTTAAAGTCTGAGTTTGTTCTTCTGTTTGTCGTCTGTATTTGACTATAGATTGTTTTAAGGTTTTTATCAACCTGCTTAGGGACAACAGAATAAATTTAGATAAAAATAAAAAAACCTCTCTAGTGTGCAATAAACCATATTTATATGTATATTCGGTACACATGTCTATGCTATACACACGTGTTAGCATATTCTGTGTGTATGGTTATACATATAAATATCTCAAATTTTCTAACTGTAATATATCAAACATGTTCATAACAGCTGTAAATACCAGTTAATTTTTTTTTAAGTCTCATTCTTTATATTTCTTTTATGTATTTTATTGCTGCTTTAAATTTGGAATTTCCTCCTGTGGGACTAATAAAGGAATATCTTATCTTACACTGAGCAAATTAAATATTTGCATCCATGCTTTGTGCTGATTTCTTGATTAACAGGAACTTTTTTAGTTCTTTGAATTAAAGCATACATTACATCATCCATTAAGCATAAATCAAATCTACAATACTGTGAAAATGTAGGATTTCAGCCTAAAACATCATTAATCTTGTGAGAAAGCTGTAGAAGAGTTAAGAATATATTTGCTTAAATGATTTTTTAAGCAATTCAGACAGTGCTAGGGAGTTTGCTCGCAGCTTTTGGTAATAAATATGGCCATGGTCCCAGAGTTCATTCTGTTTGTCAAAGGAAAAGTCAATATGTTTACATGCATTAAGTTGTTTATTAAGCAGAAGGTGTTGAAAAAATTAAATCAACTCTTAAGTTTGGATTATAATTCAAAATGGAGATGTTTTAGTGCTTTGGAGGGTCACCAGCTAAACAATAATTCAGCAAAAGTTTGAATCTCACCCAAAGCAACCAATCCCTGAGTCCCACAGCCGGCCCCGCCCACACTGAGGGAGCGGAGGTGCGGCCAGCATCGACCAATCGTCTGCAGGCAGCGGTTTCCAAAACGCGTGGGTTGTTGGCTGGAGATGAAGAAGGTAAAACAAGAATGATCAAAACACTGAGGCAGAACTAAAACCAGGACACGACAGTCAATCAGTGAATTTAGTGATTTATTTGACTAAAACGGTGTCGAGCATTTAATAGTCCATGGCAGCTTGATTTTGGATTATAAGTGCATACTGACCAGGGGTGAGCTGGTGCCACCTGCAGGCTGCTGATGTTCCTGCATCCTGCTCCCAGAGCCCAGAGCACCTCCTGACCGAGAGGATCTGATGAACTCCTGAAGACAGAGACATAAACATGAGGATGAACACCTACAGAGACCAGTACTGGTATTAAAACTGATTCAGGATCTTCAGTTTGGAGCAGGTGCCCGGACGAAGAAGGCCAGAGGAATCATCTCGCCCCTCAACAGAGACTGGACCAGGATGTCCAGCACAGGGGTTACATTCATTCATTTAGTAAATAATTCACTACTTGTTTAGTTTCGATTAATAACACATGTTTCAGGACAAAGAAGTACCAGTTTCAATCAGTGTTACTTTTGTTGATTAATTATTTTTGTCATAGTTTTTCCCCCTGACGAAAACTAGACAGTAACTCATAAAAACAAGTGCACATGGACAAAAACTCAAACTAAATTAACTGACATTTTCATCAACAAATAAAAACTAGACTAAAATGTTTGACAGAGACTTAATCCAGTCAGACCTAATTTGGTCATGTAGAAAGTAGGGACAAGTTAGGAATATATCCAATCACAGCTACTTTGGTTGTGTGGAAAGGTTGGATGAGTTCAGAGGGACATCCAATCACAGCTGCCTTAGCTTGGTGGTGGTGGGATAAGTTGTGGAGCGATCCAATCAGAGCTCCTCTCTTTATGAATTGATATATTCATGTAGAGCAGGTTCACTGTTTGTTGTCAGTTCTGGTATTGTAACTGAGATGCTCTGCCAGGTAGCCTAAATAAAGGTGACTGCATTTCACACAAAAGTTCAGTTTGTTCTGTTCATTTATACATTCAGACTCTACTAGCATTCAATAAAGGGTTATTAGATGTTTGATTTTATCCAAGTGTAAAACATGACTTCAGAAATTCAAGGAAACATAAAAATACCTTACCCTTTACACTTCATATTTTAGTCGACTACATTTACAGTACATTTCAAGAATAAAATGTTGTAAATTTTCATCAAATAAAACTAAACTAAAATTAAAACAATTTCGATGACGCCTCCAAACATCCACCAGGCCATCAGCGCTGAACTTTACCAAACTTTGAGTAAAAATAGAAGTGCTTCGAGAGCAAAGACCTTCACCAAGGCACTTTCAACATTTTCGGGGAGTTTTTTAAAAAAAAGTAGAAAACTGCCCTCTCTGGCATCGTTACGAAAGACTTTAAAAATCCACAAACAGGCTCCAGGCCCCACTAAAGTCTGATGACTTGTCCCTTGTGCCATGGCAAACGTTTCCTGAAAATCTCATCAAAATCTCTTGTGATCTTCTTGGGTTACTGTGAAAATCTGGATAACTGCCCAATCTCACACTGTTAACAACCCTTTAAAGAAATCCTGGACCCACATCTGGATCAGAATCACTCTCAAAATCTAATTGTTTGGTCCTTGGCCCATTTCTGACCTATCCTGAAAATTTAATAGAAACCCGTTCCTACGTTTTTGAGTTGTGCTGTTAACGAATTAACAAACACATGACCTTGGTGGAGGTAACAAAGAAGCACAAAACCTTTTTAATCTAAAATGGAGCATGGCTGACATAAATACAGCTCAAGAACATCCCAGGTGACCCCACAGGTGATCAGACTCACCTGTACGTGAGCGTCTGCAGGTTTCGGCTGTAGCAGCTGGCCAACCACAGCGTCCTGTCAGTGAGGATGTGAGGACACTGAGAGATGGACAGATGGAGCAGACTGCCCCCTGCTGACCGAAGCAGGGCCTCCACCCCGGGCTCCACGCTGCCTCTGAAACAGACAGACACACAGACATCACCTACATTACCCACAATGCACTCCTGATGCTTTCACCTCTTTAAACTCTCCTAAACACCTACAGTCAGCTCCTGACCAATCAGCTGCTCTCAAATTAAATCTGTCACCATGGAAACATGCAGGTTTTTCATTGTACGTGGATCAGAGCAGCTTTATGAATCTTTTCACTCCTGAGCAATAATCCTTGAGAGCTTTGAGTGTGTGTGTCTTCTTGTATTAACATCTCCATGGGGACCTCAACCTGTTTTTAGAGGATGTTTTGAGGACACGTGAGCACAGCAGAGACCGAAGAGGGAGAAAATGAGGACAGGTAATGATTTAAAGAACACGATAAGAGGAGAGCAGTGATAACATTACAGCATTAAAGTTGTATATTCACAGCTTTAGGTTTTTAACTTTAACTGATAAATTTAATGTTTATACAAACTGAGTCAAAAAGAGAGAAAGTCATAAAATTCTGTATTAAAGTTGTTCATTTAAAAGACACAAGACATCAATTTATGAGAAGTCTGAAAAGTGAAAGAGGCATAACATAAAGCGATTAATATAATTTTAAATTAAAGAAATAAAAAAAATTATATATAACAAAATTAAAGTTTTGAATGTACAAGATATAAACATTAAAATACATGAGTAAAGTCTGAAAGTCAACCCTTTCCAGGAATAAAGGCTTTTGTACATGGGATGTCATTATTTTGTGCAAATTTTTGCACGTTATTACCCCACAAAATAGGCTATGTTTTTGCCGGTGTTTGTCTTTTTTTTGTGTTAAATAGATTTTGCATAACTACTGAAGATTTTGCTTAAATTTTCAGGACGTGTTGGTAATGGCCCCAGGTAAAAATGATTAGATTTTGAAGGTGATCCAGATTTATCTATGATTTCCCTTATTTCATTTTATGACTGTAACTTAATTATAGGTAAAGACCAAAAAGTGTGAAGCTCTACTTTTAAAAAAGTACTACTAAAAAAGTACTTTTGAAAACTTGAAGTTGTAAAGTTTGACATTTAAGTTGTAAATTTACACAACTGCTGCGACTGAACAAGCCAAGAGTCCTTATTTTATGAGAAGATATATTTAATTTAAAAGAAGCATAAAGTTGTAGATGAAGGTGAAGGATCAATATTTAAGGTCCAAAGTTAAAAATAGAGATCCTGGTCCTCACGAGTACACACTGACTAAAACACTGATGAAGGAGTGTGTGTGTTACCGTGTGATCTTGTGGTAATCCTCTCTCGTCTCATTGGTTCGTCTGCTTCGAGGCTTCAGGTTGTTGAGGATGATGGACTGAGTCTGAGTACAACACTGAGACAACGTGGACAGGAACTACACACCAACACACAGAAACACACAATCAGGACTCAACTGCAGTCAGAAGTCTGTTGGGTAAAGTTCTGGTCTTTTCTTGTCAAGGACGTAAATGACCACGGCGAAGGCGCCTTTACCTCTGATGACACTCTGGCGTCCTCCAGGCGGAGGCGTGTCCAAACGGCAGGATGTCTCGCAACGAACCGCCAATCAGAGCACACTTCCGCCGCCTGCAGCAGAGACCGAACATCCAGGTATGGAAACACGCAGAAAAGCCCTGCCCTCAGCTTTAAGGTGTCCGCCCCTAGGTTTCTGTCGTCATGCCGACGAGAGGGGGTGGAGTCGAGTGAGGATGGGATTTCTGCAGAGGAGGAAGAGAGCGAGGAACTTCAACCTTCTGATTTGATGGTGAAGAAGTTGCAGGAGGAGATGTGTTACCTGAGGCAGGTGTGTGAGTCTTGGCATAGATGAGCCGCTTCATCTCAGCGCTACTCCAGAATCCTTCCTCCTCCTCTCCATCCTCTTCCTCTTCATCCTCCTCCTCAGTGCTGTGGTGACGACGGCTCTGTTTGCTCCAAGTCCTTCCACATCCACCCTCCCCCACCCTGGACGGGGAAGAAGGAAAAGTGAAGGTAACTTAACCATGAGGAACCATGCAGTGTTAATGTTGACAGCACTTCTTAATTTAGTTTTAGTCATAATTTAGTCATTTTAGTCGATGAAATCTGCTGTAAATTTAGTCGACTAAAATATGAAGTGTAAAGGGTAAGGCATTTTTATGTTTCCTTGAATTTCTGAAGTCATGTTTTACATCTAATAACTCTTTACTGAATGCTAGTAAAGTCTGAATGTATAAATGAACAGAAACAAATTGAACTTTTGTGTGAAATGCAGTCACCTTTATTTAGGCTACCTGGCAGAGCATCTCAGTTACAATACCAGAACTGACAACAATCAGTGAACCTGCTCTACATGAATATATCAATTCATAAAGAGAGGAGCTCTGATTGGATCGCTCCACAACTTATCCCACCACCACCAAGCTAAGGCAGCTGTGATTGGATGTCCCTCTTAACTCATCCAACCTTTCCACACAACCAAAGTAGCTGTGACTGGATATATTCCTAACTTGTCTCTACTTTCTACATGACCAAATTAGGTCTCATTGGATTAAGTCTCTGTCAAACATTTTAGTCTAGTTTTTATTTGTTGATGAAAATGTCAGTTAATTTAGTTTGATTTTTTTACCATGTGCACTTGTTTTTATGAGTTACTGTCAAGTTTTCAACAGGGGAAAAAAAGGTTGATGATGAAAACTATGACGAAAATAATTAGTCAACAAAATTAACACTGGAAGCATGTGGATCCAGTATAAAGGAGGACCTAAGATGGAACCTTGTGGGACACCACAGGTAATGCGAGATGAGGATGACCTTTGGTGACCTCAAAGATCAGATGTCATGTTGAGCATTATTTCACGTACCAGTGTCTCTCTCTCCTGCCGTCTCCTCCTCTCTCTCGTCGACTCCATGGTGAAGCGTAGAGGTGAGGGTGGAACTGGACGAACCCGCCTTCGTTGTCCCAACCTCCCGAACCCAAAGACAAGGTTCGCATACGACAAGAAGGACCCCTGGGACAATAAAAGACACTATGAATGTTTTTCGGGATCGTTCAATTAAAATTACTGTAAAAATCACGACAAAGTTGAAAGAGTTAAAGATTCTCTTAAAAACTCAAATCAAAGGCGGTTTTCACGCCAACAGCTCGGTTGTTTTGTTCCAATTCAGTTGTAATTTGTAGGTTTCCTTTGGATCGTTTTATGTTTCCACAGCAGTGTGAGTCACACTCTGCAGTAAAAAAACGAAGTTAGTGGGCTAATGACAAAATATGTCTCTGTTAAAGGCTAATTTTAGTCTAGTTTCGGTTGATGAAATTTCACAACATTTTAGTTAATGAAATATACTGCGGATTTAGTCGACTAAAATATGAAGTGTACATCTAAATGATTGGATCGCTCCATAACTTATCCCACCACCACCAGGCTATGGCAGCTGTGGTTGGATGTCCCTCTGAACTCATCCAACCTTTCCACACAACCAAAGTAGCTGTGATTGGATATATTCCTAACTTGTCCCAACTTTCTACATGACCAAATTAGGTCTGATTGGATTAAGTCTCTGTCAAACATTTTCGTCTGGTTTTTATTTGTTGATGAAAATGTCAATTTAGTTTTAGGTTTTGTCCATGTGCACTTGTTTTTATTAGTTACTGTCCAGTTTTCGTCAGGGGAAAAAATGTTGTTGACAAAAACAATGATGAAAATAACTAGTAAACATAATGAACACCGGGCTGAGGTCAAAAGTCTCATGAATGATAACACAGGTGAACAAATATACTCATGTTTCTACAGGGCTGGGAGATGAACCAACCAATAGATACAAGTGTAAGAGGGAGGGCTTTTCAATGGGGCAAAAATCATAATCACTGTTATTTTGAAATTGAGATCACGATTAAAGACCGCGATTACTCACAGATTTGAAAACAAGCCACACATACAATCACTGAACTGAAATGGTCCATAACTGTCATTATGAACATCAAGTAACGAGCTATAGCTTCCTTTAGTTCCTTTATTTATAGCTAAAACAACAGGACAAATAAAATCACATATTTTTTAAGTAGGCAGCAAAAAGACCAAATGTCCTGTGCCACAGTAGTCGTTAATTCGGTTTTCATAGTTGTAAGAGGCAGTAATTGTAATTGTGATAAAATGTGATTATTTGCCCAGCTCTTTAGGATGCAAAAAATGTGAGCATGTGAGTTTGAGCATTCTTCCTTTTGAGCTCCATTTTCTTTTTTTAAATGTGTTTTCTAGAAAAATATCAAAATATCTGATGATCCTGGTGTGCACAGGTGTATATGATGTGTTCACATACCCGTAGTGGTGTTGGCTGTAGAGCTGCTCCCCGAGTCTGTAGGAGCCTGACACACTGTAACTCCGCTGGGTGATGAAGTGAAGGACCATGAGGAAGAGGAGAAAGAGAATAATGGAAAAACAGGCTCTTAAGAAAGAGGTAGATCAGTCAGAGGCCAAGAAAAGAGGACGAATCAGGAGCTGCCATGTCAATTTAAATAAGAAAATAAAAGTGATATCGCATATTTTGAGATTCTAAAGCAGAGCTGGGTTTAGAAAATAGACTTTGTGTAATTTAAACAGAAGTCTGAATATTCTTGTAAAACTTATTCATTATAAAGTAAACTTCACTTATTCCTCCTAATGTGCTGTTCAATATGACGTCTTTCATCCCTCACCCGGTTCCCGATGGTTCCCTGCATCTTGTTCGCGATGATGTCGTCTGTGCTGGCGTCCAGACTGCGTCCTCCTCGACCAGGTATGGGCGTGAATCCCTCTGAGAGCATGTACGGGTCGGCGTAGGCGTCAGCGTGCGCGTACCTGCCGTTGTGGTGTCTGTAATGGTGGTGATGTGAGCGTGAGCTGAGCAGCAGTAACTGCCTCTCTGCGCGGTCAGCTCGCTCCAACAGCGTCTCGATGAAAACCTGAAAACCAGAGAAGACGAAGAGAGTGTCAGACTCTTGAACCTTATGATTCAAATGAAACTAAGCAAAACTAATTTTTGAGACAGTGAAACATCAGTTCACAGTTGTGAGTGAGCTGTTCAATTGCAAGTTATTCTTAAATGCAAATTACCTGCAAAGACAAACAGCTCACTCACAACTGCGAAACAGTTTTCATTGTTCACTTAAAAGGGTCGTTCAAAACACTCGACTCGTTCGTGAACGTCACATCTCTATCGCAAACCACTCCCGATGTAGGTCAACAAAACAAAGCCTCTGTTTATTTGATTTGAATCCCCACAGCTCGACATGCAGAAACTTTTCATTGTTCGAACCTTTTCAGTTTTGAAATGTACGTTTCCCCTTAGATTATAACCTCCCTCCATTTCTGTAAACATTTCCCTGATTGTATTTGGCAGTAGATTATTTCTTGCTTTATACATTACTTGTGCTGTTTTAATTTGACCAAATCTATACATTTAAACATGCCTGCCTGTTCAGGAGAAGAAGAAGATAATACGATGATAGTAGAAGAAAACGTAACATAACACTGTAAAATAGAGTCACAACAAGCACACAGGACCGTTTAGAGTTGCTGTAGAGTTCATCTGATGACTGTAGGCAGAGGTAGGCTAACACTACCCTTTTACTCCAGGTGTTTGTGCTAAGCTAATTAGCAGTGGGCGAGCTCTGCCCGTCTCTTCCTTGTTACTGCACGCACAGTCGAAAGAAGGGAGTCTATCTGCTTGTCATGGACTCAGGAGTGAGGCAAGAGAAAAAAGTTTTCTTCAACAGCAGATCTCCTCTTTACCTCCTAACCCCACAGGACACCTCAGTCCTGGAACAGTTTTTTATAGACGACAGTGGGAAACCTCCCAGCATCAAACTGAGACCAGTACTGTTTGAGTTTAATCAGATCATATTGTTCCAAATTCTGGTATTATGACAAACTCAACCATCAGCACACAAGATGGCAGCTTTTCTCATTTTAAGGCGAACACAACAGAAACTAAAAGAGAAACTGAATAGAAGGTAACGCTCTTCGGATCACCTGAAGTCTGGATTTGGCCTCGGCCTCTTTCTCCGCGGTCTCTCTGAGGAAACACTCGATGTCAACCATCTCCCTGAAAAACACACATGAAGAATAAAATATAGCCTCAACATCAGCTTCATGATTTCAGAACTCGAGGACAGAAACAACAGATACAATAACAAACATACACGAGCATAAATGCAGCCACACTCACAGATACTGACCCCACGAGCACACGCCCTCGGGGCCGATGTCATCTCATATTAATCATGGCAATAGAGCACAGCTGAGCGTGCGTGCAGTGATGCAGATTAAACATGGCGTGTCCTCTGTGTGAGCATCATTTTTCACTGAAGATAGAGCCACTTATCTGAGATGTAAGAGTCTGTTTACTGTGCTTATTACATTAAATATATTCATTTGTTACACCTGTTTCTGATTTAACACAGAGCAGCTACTGGTGCTGATCCCATTAATCTTTACGTCACTTAAACAGCTGAAATGCAAACTATAAAAACTGCATTCACAGGGTTTTCCAAGCACCTGAAACAAAATCAGATTTAACGGCACAGACAGACAAACTGGACCAAAACTTAGTGATACTAACTGATGTCGTTCACTCAGCTCTCGCTCCTTTTCTTCCACTTCTTTCTTTAGTTGCTCCATCATCTCCACGGCGGCAGAGACCTGATAATTAAGTTAAAAAATGTAATTATTAAATATATACAAATGTGTCCTGAAAACTGGTTCAGCTCTTCTTCTTAGCTCCACCCACCTGTCTGGCCAGGTAAACCGCTCTGTCCTCCACTTCTTGTTTCTCACACTTCAGCCGCTCGCCCTCCTGCTTCTCCTGCTCAAGCTCCGCCTCCTTCCTCTGCAGCTCCACCTTCAGCCGGCCCGTACGGCGGTTCACCCTCTCCTCCACCTCCGCGAACGTCCGGGCGATCTTGTGATCCAGGCCCAGCCCCAGTCTCTCCTCCAGCCCGATCCCCACCGACAGCTCCAAATCCAGGCCCAGCTGGAGCCCGACCCGGCCGAGGCTCCGGGTTGAGAGGGGCCCCACGGAGCCGGGGAGGGCCAGGGCTGTGGAGGGCTCGCCTGAGGCTCCTGAAGACGAGGGGATAGCGGGGTCTCGAGACGGGCCGAACATTTCCCTGAGCAGCTGAGCGGAGGCTGAAGATGAGGCGAGGTCCAGGCAGGCCAGAGGCAGGGGGAGGCTGTGGGCCCTCATGCCCAGGGAGGTGCTCTGTCTTTGGGATGCAGCTTGTCCAGGGAGTGGGAGGAGGGCACCCGGCCTGGAGCTTCTAACACGAGCCTGAAATATGAGAGAACATTTGAAGAATTCAGCAAGACTGAAAGGGTCGTGAAGGTGCGTCTGGTATGGCATCGAAGACAAAGGTCACAAAGAATAAGTAACAGGCTAAAAAGATATGAGTTAAGGGTTAAATTTTGAACTCAAAGCTTGATTTAACATTTTATAGTCTCACTGGCCACTTGGTAAGGTGCATCAGTTCGGTTGATCTTCTTGGAGTAGACTGACGTGGACTTAAAAGAGGCTCTGGCTGAAAATAGACTAGTCGCGTATTTTCAGCGAACCAGTGCTGAGCTGTGCTGCTGGCACCCTTTACAGAGATTGTGGATTTTCTGCTGCACATGCAGAACACTATGCAGGTGGCCTATGTAGTAAATGGGGGTGAGGAATGTTTCCAGCACCTTGCTGAATCTATGATACCAAGAATTAAGGAGCTCCCAACCTGGGACTAGCAAAGTGGACTAAGGCCACTTGTTTTTGCCCTGGTTTTTTGATTTGAGGAAAAACCTTCCTTCCTTTACATCACAACATGAGCCTTGCCACTCCCACTAAACAGCTCTCACTTTAATTTAAGTGCGGAGCAGTGAGTGATGTGGTGATTTTTAAAAGAGAGAGAACTATGGCAGTCACATGGTGCAACCCTGATTCTTTGATTTGTTTTTAATCGTTAAATGGTCTTGGTCCAGGCTGTTTATCTGATTTGCTTTTATCATATGAGCCTGTGAGAGCCCTAGGGTCTTCAGGTGTTTTTTTTTAGTCTGAACAAAGACTCACTGTGAGGCAGCTTTTAGTTATAACAGCCCATTTCTGTGGACCAGCCTGCCTGCAGACCTGAGGCCAGCAGAGTGTCAGTGTTTTTAAGAGCAAACTACCTTTTAATCTCACTTTTGAATGATTTCTGCCCCATTTTTACATTTTAAGATGTTTATTCAGTCATATATTCAAGCTTTGTTTGTTTTATTATTCTTACCAAACAATATTTTATTATTTATCTCAATCTATTTATTTTAATTCTATTATTACTTATATTCTGTTTTTCACTTTTATCTCCAGTATTTTCTCATTTTGAACTCATGATGGCGTTTCCACAGTTCCTCGCTGACACACACAGTTCTGTTAAATCAAGGTCATTGATTATCATTATTTTTAAATGTATTTATTTTATTATTATTGTTTAATTTGGGTGTCTCTGTTCTTATTGTGGTTATTTAAGCTACTTTCTCCTATTTATTATCTGTTTCAGTGAAGCACTTTGTGTTACATTTGTTGTATGAAAAGTGCTATACAAATAAGATTTGATTGATTGGTTGATTGAGTACTACCTCCACCAAGGAGGTTTTGTTTTTGCCAGTGTTTGTTTGTTTGTAAGCAAAATCACACAAAAACTATGATTTTGCTGAAATTTTCAGGAGATGTTGGTAATGGCCCAACTTAAACATGATTAGATTTTGGTGGTGATCCAGATAACCGACATTAGTGAACCATCATTTCTGCTCAATAACTGTCTAATAATGATATCAACATGATTCTGAGTGCTAGGTGTGGGTTTTCAGGGTCATGAATCATATTATGATGGTAACTTTATCATGGAATTATTGCTTTTCGATGTAACAGCAACATGTGAGCTACCTTGGTAGGGGTTTGTGCTCTCCGAGTGCTGTTTAGTTAGAAATTAAAATGACAAGGACTTGTACAATTTAAGTTTTATTGTGATAAATCTACAGCAATATTTTTGTAAAATTACAACTTCAGTCTTCACATATTATATAACTTTATGTCTTTGGTATTTGGCCTCATAAATTAATTACTTTTACTTACATTTAGTTGTTAATTTAAGACTTTTACTGCAGTCTTATACATTTATGATAATTTTGTATTGTATTTTTTCCCCTCTAGACTTCTTCTTATAAATCAGCATCTCAACTCCATCATCCAATAAGAGCAATATATGAGCTACCTTGGCGGAGGTTTGAGCTCTTTCTGGTTGTAATTGTGATTTTTGCCATTATCGAGCAGCCCTAGCAAAAACCCAGGATGCAGCTGTGCTTTGTTACCTGCGACAGCACCAGCAGCGTCTCGTAGGTGTGCCGGCTGACCAGGTGAGCCCTGAGCTCAGGCACGGACGAGAAGCGAAACTCGTCTCCACAGCGAGGACAGAAGTAGGGCAGCTCGGAGGAAGGCGAGGAGGAGGATGAAGACATGCTTCAGCTGCAGACCTGGAAGATAAAAACAGGGACGGGAGCGCCGCAGCGGAGGGACCGAGCGGGAGTTAAATGTGCTTTTATGTATTCCTGCTGCACACGCGGGAACACACGGACTAAAGTGGGTCAGCGTGTGCGGGTCTGTGTACGAGTGTGTGCTTCATAATTGATTTTGTGAAAATAAAGAATTAATGAGGGAAGAATGTGGATTAAAAACAGCTTCTGAAAACACTGGGGTGATTCTTCCTGGACAGCGCTGACTGTGTGGATGTGTCTAAATATCACACGCCTGCAGGATCTGACATTAGTGGGACACGTGTGTGCTTTTCAGGCTAATTGTTGAGTGAAGCGTGCAGCCCCCCCTCCAACAGCCGTGCATGTGTGTGGATCTGAACACACACTTGCTGATGCTGCAGCGGGCGAGCGTGTCCTCAGGTCAACCCAGTGTGGAGGAATTTAGAGTCTGGATGGATGAGCAGGAAGAAAGAACCGTCTGGGTGTGGATTTGGCTTTTTCAAACCCTGAATTTTTCCCTTTGATCGTTTTAACGCTCTGATTTTTAAAACATTTCTCTGCAGGCGCGTTGTGAGCCAGACTCCTCAGAGGCTGCACACCAGAAACACTTGATCTTTATTTATTTACAGCCAATAATCTCAGCAACTGTCGGCTGGACAGGGATGAAATGTGGGTCAGATAAATGCTGCTGAAATTCAGGATTGTTTTCTGATCCACGAAAACAAAAAGAAAATACAATGATTTCACATCTTTTTGGGCTGATATTCAGCTGAATACACAACAGAGACAAAATATCTTACATTCAAACTGATAAACTTCGCAAATATTCATTCATTTTAAATTTGATGCCTGCAGCAGGTTCCAAAAAAGCTGGGACAGGGGCTCGTTTACCTCTGTGTCACATCACTGACTGACACCAACTGTTGGAGCTTTGGAGGTGAAGTCTTTCACTTCAGTTGCTCAACAGTCCAGGTCTCAGTTTCTTCGCAATGCTCCACACCTGTCAGGGGAGACAGGTGTGGACTGCAGCAGGTCAGTCTAGTCCCTGTTCAGTGGAGACAGGTGTGGACTGCAGCAGGTCAGTCTAATCCCTGCTGTTGTAACTTGAGCAGAATGTGTCTTCATTGTCTCTGAAATAAGCAGGGATGTCCCTGTTGCTCCTAAACCTGTATGTACCTTTCAGCATTAATGGAGCCTTCACAGATGTGCAGGTTACCCATGCCATGGGCACTAACACCCCCCCATACCATCACAGATGCTGTCTTTTGACCTTTGCTCTGATAACAGTCTGGATGGTCCTTTTCCTCTTTAGCCCAGAGGACACCACGTCCATGATGTCCAAAAACAGTCTGAAATGTGGACTCAGACCACAGCAGACTTTTCCACTTTGCCTCAGTCCATCTCAGATGAGCTTGGCCCAGAGAAGCCGGCGGTGTTTCTGGGTGTTGTTGATATTTGTCTTTGTCTTTACATGGTAGAGTTTGACCTTGACCTTGTAGATGTAGAGATAAACTGTGTTAACCAACAACAGTTTTCTGAAGTGTTCCTGAGCCCACGTGCTGATATCCTTTACAGACTGACATTGGCTTATAATGCAGAGCTGCCTGTGGGATCGGAAAGGCATGGGTATACAATGTTGATCTCTCTGATTCTCTGAATCTTTTGATGATATTATGGACTGTTGATGATGAAATTGCTATATACCTTACTATTGTACGTTGTTGTTCTTAAACTGTTAGACTACTTGTGAACGACTGAGCCTTCCAGTGATGCTCTTTCTATACCCAGTCATGACTCTCACCTGTTTCCAGTTAACCTGTTCACCAGTGGGACGTTCCAAACAGGTGTTTTTTGAGCATTCCTCAACTTTCCCAGTCTTTTGATGACCTTGTCCCAAATTTTTTGGAACATGTTGCAGGCATCAGATTCAAAGTGAGGGAAAATTTACAAAAAAAATCAAGAAGTTTACCAGTTTGAACATCAAATATCTTCTCATTCAAGAGTATTGAGCTGAATAAAAGTCCAAAAAGTTTTTGCAGATCATTGTGTCCCGTAATTGTTTATGTTTTGCACAATGCCCCAACTTCTGTGGAGTTTGCCCCCCAAAACTGGGTTTGCCAATTTCAGATATATTAATGCTAGCTGTTTTTAAACTTTCTGCTATGTTATGCTAGGCTAAATATTGTCTGATACTCAAATTGTAAAAATGTTGTCGGTTGGTGACAGTATGAAGTAAAGCTAGCATCAGTTGGCAGTTAGCTTATGTGTACAAGCACACATAATGTGTCAACGATACACAAAAACATTGCTAGCAACATCTCTAAAATCATGTTAATGACATTATATTCTATGTTGTTTGGTGTTTTAAGTGTTTTAACAAAATTACAACTCAGACCTGGGTTTTATCAAATTTTGAGTCATGCTGACTGTTTCAAAATGTTTTGCTATGCCATGCTAAACTCTTTAAGCAAACTATGTTTTATTCAAATTATTGATTGACATCAAATGGAACTAAATAAAAACTATTATATATTATATATTATATATATCATATCTTATCAAATCAGATAAACCTGGTGTTGATATTCAGAGGTGCAGGAACAATGTAGGCCAGCACAGATTTTAGCATCAAATTAATGAAACTAAAACGTTTCATAATCAACTAAGTAAAAAGTTATTATTTCCAAAATTTCCATCATATAATGTCAAGCTGTAGTGCTTATTAGCATTTTGTTAGCATCAGTCATTGTAAGCACACAGGTAAGTTTTAAAATATAAAATCCAGCCAATGTCAGTATTTTATTATTTTAAATTTAACATTAAAATCTTGTGTGGGTGTTCATCCAGAATGTTACATTTATCCATTACGCTTTTCTAAAATCCAAAAGACTTCAGTGCTGGGAAACAGGGAGTGCTAAATGCTAACTTACTTCTGCATGTCTGGAATTATTGCTGTACCATCCCTAGTTATTTATTATTTTATTAATACTGAGGGGTTAATTATTAACATCATTGTTTTAATGCTGCTCAAAGTCTTTTGAGCTTTTTTATTTTTAAGATTCTTTTTTTTGTCAAATTTACAGCTACGGAAAAATGAATACCTGACAAAATACTTACATATATGTTTATGTATGTATGTATGTATATATACATATTTATGTATATAACCTTTACAAAAACATTTCTTGATTTAATAAGTATTTTCTTAAAGTACAGCTTTAAGGTTCATGTCGTTTCATAGGTAGTATAAATAAAATAAACATATTTTTTCTCTAAGTGTACGTTTGTATTGCATATTGCATATTTTGTGTTTTGTTTTATATCTCAATCATGATTTGAGCTGGATTTTGTATTTTTGTGCCTAGTGTATTTTTCTTTCCATTATTGTCATATTTTGTGTATTTCAGTATAAATGTACCTGATAAAACTGAGCAAAAAATGATTTGCCTGGTCGAGTTTTTCTTTTGAATAAAAATATCATTAAAATTATAAATAGCCTAATAATTAATGAAATAAATAATAAACTTCACTGTTACTGAAAGACAGATGATTTAATTAATCTTAATTCGTGAACATAAATAAAACTTACATATGTATTTCATATTTTATCTAAATGTCTGTCTGTTAATGGCTCCGTGTTAGTTAGTGACTCTGAGAGGAGATGACTTTAAACTCTTACCTGGTTAATCCGGTCACTAATCGGTAGTTAGTTACTCAGCCGTCCTCCTAAACCCGTTGCCATGGTGCCCATCTTTTTCCCGCTCAGGGATGTAGTCCAAGCTCGCGCGGCGGATCGATCAGTCCTCTGGATCCGGAACCTGAGGTCTCGTGCAGGAGCAGGGTGCCGTGTGTGTGTGTGTTCGTATGTGTGTGTTCATGTGTGTGTGTTCACGGCATGTATGAGCTCCAACCGCCGCCCCGCGCGCCCCCTCCCCTCAGCCAGCGCGTGCAGCTGCTGTTGCTGACGTCAGAGCCGCGTGACGTGTCGGTCCTGATGTGGGGATGATGGCGGAGCAGAGAGGGGGAGGGGCCAGTTTAATCTGCGTTTAATCAGTTTAATTTTAATTTCATTTTTATATTTTAATAACGCAGTTTTTTCAGAAATATTTCATACATAATATAATAAATATGAAATACATTTCTTTTATGAATCTTTATGGGAGGAAGTCGACTTTTCAGAATAAACGCTACTTATGGAGCGTTTTTTCCCTGTTTTTGGCTTTTATTTTGAAATTATTGTACAGCATTAATTACGTTGTGAAATAAATGAATCTGTTGGATAAATCTGTTTTTAAATTCTTGTATTTAACCTTTGACTTATTTAATTGTATTTCATTTTATTGACAACAAATTAATCATTTTTATGTACTATATATTTGTTGTTGGTGATGTGGCTATTGTAATTGTTATTTTCTTAGAATCATTAGCTGCCCTGAAAATCTCTGTCTTAGACAAAGTACTGCACAGAAAGATTTTTTTTTAACAACAAGCAATCACACACGCAAATATAATCATTAAAAACATGATAGTTTCACAAACTGACTCTTCATTAAAGTTATTCCATTGGTTTAGATTATCTGTCACCCAGATTCATAAGTTAAAATCTTAATTACACACACAAAAATTAACTGATCAATAGAGAAATTGAATTGCTTAGTTTAAAAAAAACCCTTAAATCAAATTAGATGGCGTTTTACTCACAGAGCTGCAGTGCTGACTGATGTCCACGGGGGGGCGGCAGCAGCCTGCAGAGCAGAGTGCGGCTCAGACTCCGGAAACACTCGACATCCTCACAGCCTCGGGTCAGAGGTCAGTACCTGAGACCAGGTGTCAGAGGAATAGCCTGATTAATGATCTGTCATGGGACTTTGAGCTCTTTGTTTAAAATGTCATCACTGGAAACATCACAGCTCCAACTCAGGTCTGAGTGACTCGGTCAAAATGATATCATTGCTTTAAGTCTTTGGGTGGTTTGTGTGGAACCAAAGACGAGGATCTAAGGGCCACAAACAGGAAGTCAGACAGTATCAAGGGACGGACTCACATGTTTAGAAGTTAAGACCTAAACTAGTCAAAAATATACATCAAGAGGCAGTTTGATGTAAGAAATCAGATCACAATCTCTGTCTTTGACATCAGAACAAAAAAGTGGCAGGGTCTTTTGGTCGCTGTTACCATAGCAACACGACCTTGACAGTACATAAAACTGAACAGAGCTAATGGGACCACTCGTCGCCTAGCAACAGCCGCCTGTTGATGAGCGGAGCGGGAAGTACACAGAGCTTCACTGCAGTGATCAAGAGAGTGAGGACGAAGATGAGAGTGTTCAGAGGGCTGAGAAATTAAATCAAGCTGCAGTTCCTCTTCTGTCCACTGGGGGCTTTCACCTGCAGTGAGTCCATCCCCATAGACCCCCATGTTAAAATGTCTGACTGTACTTCAGAAATTTACATGTTTACAGGCTGGTATAAACTTTTTTTTTTTTTTTACATTAGGCTAATTTTTTTTCCCTCCATGCAACTGATCATATAACTCCAATCTTAACAACAACGATTTACAAAGAAGTTGGGACGCTGTGTAGGGCAGGACAGTGTGTAGCTTACCAAAAGAAAGTGATGTTATTATAACACAAGGTGGTTATTGTGTGCAAACTGTGTGGTTACTTAAATTGTTTAATGCTGATTGTTGTATTTATAATTTATGACTATTTTTTCACTTATTTACAGGACTTTTATTTTGTAGTGAGGGTATTTAACATGTAGTTCAGACATTTTTGTATTTATTTTGTTAAGCATGTAAACTGGGTGACATGCTATCTTATAAATTAAAGACAATGGTCAAAACAATGCCATTTGCTTTCTTTTGTAAGCGTATGTGCTATATAAAGTCTCGCAGGGCATCACATTGGGTAGGGCCGTCTATTCAGGTTGGTTCTCGTGGCTTTGGTTATGGAGTTTGAATAAGTGATCACTAAAAAACAGAGATGATTGGTAGCAGTTCCTTAGCTACCACCCTTTTAGAAAGACAATGACACTTAAAAAATGTAAAGCAGGTCAACATCAGATGTATTTTATGTTGGAAAATGAAACACTCAAATCTCGTTTGCATGTGTTCATCAAGGACCTAAATTCAGGTATTTATTTTGGGACCTGGGAACAGGAAGTGCGAAAATGCTAACTCACTCTCTGGGCTCATCCCTGCACCACTATTTTCTTGTAAATGTTGTTATCTTTGTGTCTTTTGACAGATTTTCATCCTAAACATGTATTTCATCCTAAACAGACTGACTTGCATTAATCAGGTCATTGGTCTGCATGTTGCCCGCCCCTGATTTAAGTCAAAAAGAAACACCATTTGCTGCAGCCTGAATCTAAGGTGCACACTTTTTGTCTTCTGTGGGCCCCTCAAAGGCTCAGACCGACAGGGTCAAACCTGGTTGCTGTAAATTTTACAGTAACTTACTGTCAACAAGATGCCAGTAAGTTACTGTAAATGTCTTTATATTAGCATTACCCCTTTTTTTCCCAGCATTATGGCTGTAGTTTCTATAAAAGTTTTACTACTGTACTTTAACTCAAGCTATCAAGCTATTCAAGGTACTGTCTTTCAATTAACAGCATAATTACGGTTTTTCATTTACAGTATTATAACTTTATTTTATTTTACAACTTTTTAAATGCATTTTAAATTACAGTGAGCTTGCTGTACTTTGGTTTATATTATTAAATCTCTATCTATTTTACTGATCATTCATTACAAAGATATAAGTTTGTTAATAAGAATCACATACATCAATAGAAACATTTACTAAAAAAATCTTGCCTGCTTGTGGTCAGTTTTCTCTTGATCCATCGCCCTTTTCAGTGATTAACTGTATACAAGTTTTACAGTATGTAACTGTAGATGTTTTGGTAAAATGCTGCTAATTTACAGAAATCAGTGTGTTGTTCCACAATCTTTTGTAGTTTACAATAATTTACTGTATTGATTTTTCACAGTAAATAAAGTATTATGATAAAATATTAAGTTTACAAAAATAAGCTATAGGGTTGATAATGTTAAAGAGGAGGTGTCCCGACAAAGATGGACAGCTAAAGCTAAAATGTCGATGAGGTCGTGACCTTCACAGTGATGACTGTATGATATTAAGGAAACGTCTGGACTCCATGTTTCTCTTTGCTTTTGTTTGTTTATTTTGTACAGCAGCCTCATGCACATCGAGGAACATCAACCTGAACAGACACCAAGCTGCTGTGTTTGAACCGCATATCCCACAATGCATCAGTGCAGCCCTCCCCACTGTGCTCCTGAACCACCATAAACATCAGAATGAAAAATATAATAAAGCTCATTCAGCGTCAGTCCATAGAAAAGTGACATCATCACACAAAATCGACATTCTGATCAGACAGAGGTAGACGGATAGAAAAATAGAAATATTTTACAAACATAGATCCTCCGATTAGCCAAATATAAAGATCGACATAAAAATATCTGAGTGGAAACATCACCACGACATTCTGACGTCAACATTCACAGTTTGATCACTGTTCACGTCCTCATGCAGAGAAATCGATAACCAATAATTTACAGGAAAGTCTTTGAGTTTGACGGACTGCTCCTTTAAACACAGTCCTGCGGTCACAGCGATGCTCTTTAGGGCTGGGAAATACGTCCAGTTTTTAAGACATGATTTTAAATGCGACATGATTGAGGGGCTCACCTGAGCCTCCTACGAGTTTGTGCGATCTGAGCGAGTGCAGAAGCTCGATCATCAGACAATAATCAGCTGATTGTTAAGGGCTTCTGTTTTTGCTGCCATGGTAACAAACAGGTAGAAAAAAAGTTTAATACCAGCTTTAGTCATATCAAAGTTCATAATTCTGGAGTCCTGTCAAACATTCGTTATCTTTATATAAAAATATCAGGATCTCTGAATGATCATTTACTTTAAAAATACTGTGATATGATTTCGCTCGATATCGCCCAGCCCTAACGCAGAGACCTCAAAGAAGATTAATGTACATGAAAAGAGTCCTTTATTTGACGGTCTGCTCCTTTAAACACAGCCCTGCGGTCAGACCCACACACCTGAGGAGGGTCACCTGCTCAACTCACCCCCCACAGTCCTCCAGGTGTGCTCAGACGCACGCATGCGCAGTCCTCTGAACACCTTAAAACACCTGCTCAGCATCAGCCTCCAGTGTGACGTCACACTGAAACGTCACCCCGACGCTTCCCAGTTGACGGTTCAAATCCTGAAGCTTTAAGTTGACTCCACGGCGGCCTCACCGGCCACGGCACTTCCGCTCACACCCCGGGCGCGTTCAGGGCCAGAGAGTACGCGGCCATCATCTGTGCGCGCAGCTGCTGCTTCACGTGCACGCGTCCGTGTCTCTTCCTCTCGTCGCTGCGCGCGAAGCGTTTCCCGCACACATCGCAGGAGAAGGGCTTCTCTCCTGTGTGCGTGCGCGTGTGCGTGGTCAGGTGGTCGCTGCGGCTGAAGCTGCGCGCGCAGATCGTGCACTGAAAGGGTTTCTGTCCCGTGTGGATGCGCACGTGCCTGTTGAGCTCGTCGGAGCGCGAGAAGCGGCGCTCGCAGCCCTGCACGGAGCACGGGAACGGTTTCACCTTCAGCCCGCTCTTGGCGGAGGACCTGCGGCCCCCGCGGGACAGTTTTGGGGCTCCGGGCGCGTGCACGCTGCTGATGTTGACAATCGGGAACGCGCCTTGCAGGAGCGAGGAGAGCAGGTGAGCGTCCAGCGTGGAGGGGAGAGGGGAGGGGGAGAAGTTCTGCACGAGCTCTGCCGGTCTGCTGATGACGTCAGTGGAGTCTCCCCCGGTAACGGGAGCAGCCAGACTCTTCAGCCAGTCCTCCAGACCCAACGGCTCCTGCTTCACCTCACAGCCGGCCTTCAGCTCGCCCTGCGCGGCCTCAGAGGTGAGCAGAGAGTCGATGAAGTCCGACACATCCATCGGGAGGAGGGAGTCCGCGCTGCCCGAGAACAGAGCCTCAGTGCCGGCCACGGAGGGCTGCCCGCACCCGCTGCTGCAGCTGGAGCTCACAAACTCACTCTTCACCACCACGGGGGGCATCTGCTGGTCCGCGGCCCCTGCCGGGACGCTGATGTCGGAGCTCGGGGTCAGGCTTTGAGATGGAGCGTAGAGAGGGGCAGAGCTGGAGGCTTCGGCCAGGCCGGGGTCCCCCTGCTGCTCCACCTCTGTGCAGATCCCCACGATCTCTGTGATCATGTTGAGGATGGCGTCCGCGGTGCTGCTGAGCCCTGCCGCCGCAGGCGTGGGCTCCGGCTCTGCGAAGAAGCCGCCCGAGTACCCGAGGGAGGGAGAGAGGGTGTCGGAGGAGCAGTCGCTGAAGTCGGAGAAGAAATCAGAGTCGGAGGCGTCAGCTCCCGGAGAAAACACTGAGGAGAGAGGAGGGGGAGTCAGAGGCGTTGCATAATACGAGCTGAGCAGCCTACACACAGCTGATCAATATGAGGCTGCAGCTGAGAGTAGGGCCGGGAAACACCGCCGGATTTAAGACATAATCCGTCAGATGAGCTGTAGGCTTGGACATGAAAAAAGATGTATTCTGACCTCAGAGAAGTGGTTCAATGACATTTAGTCCAAAGGACGGAGTTTTAAATGATTATTTAATTCACGAGCATTTTTATAAATATTTTTACTTTTTCAGCATTTTATATCAAATGAATTATAAATATAGAAAATATAGAAAAATGTCACTTATGAAATAAAATATGGAAAAAAAATAAAAGATTATTAATAATCATTTGTATGTTTCATTAATAATGAAAAATATGTGAATTAAATATATAGAATATGAAAAAAAATAAAATTAAATGTTATATAACACATATAAATACATATTTTTTAAATCCATATCTATGATGCAAAAAGAAAGGGCCCTAAACCTCCAACACTGGGAATTTTAATTATTACACATTGCAGAGTTAACGTGTTACAAACTGCCCCAATTATGGAAAACACAACCAACATATTCATATTTTAAGTTGAGGTTGCTAAAACTTTCTGTACTCATAAAGCTGATATGTTTAAAATACAAAAATCTTAAATTTTGACAATGTAAGGCATAAAAGAGTAGGAACATCGCCAGTTTTAGCCTCTTTTTAAAATGTTGTCAGCATATTTGATTAAGTTCGATCATGCTTTTACCCCTTTTTCAGTCAAAAATAAGACAGAAGATTGTGGAGTTTAAACTTTTTGATACCACTGATTATCATTTTGAAAAACATAAACTAAAAGTTTGCCTTGATTCCTCACAGTTTGGACAGTGTTATAGAGTTTTATGCAATAAGAAACAATCAATTTCCCAACTAAGTGTCCAAGGCGACTGTTTTCCTCACAGTCATGAATCAATGATTTTGTTTTTTATTAAAATCATGAAGCTTTCAGTTCTGTTTTTTATATGGATTAAAACTCTGGCCCATGTTGCCCAGCCCTAGCTGCAGAAACATGCACTACAGCGGATCACCTTACAGCTGCAGCCCTCTGATCATCACTCTAATCAATACTGTTATCGATCAGGTATCAGCTGACACACACCTTGGCTGAAAGGTGAGCCCACGTCAGACTCAGCTCCGTCGCTCGGGCTCGAGCTCACACTGTCCACCCAGGCGCTGCACGCGTCCTCAAACTCGGACATGAAGCTGTCCTCGCGCTCCAGAAGCATTTTGATTTGACGTGATGTGGCGTTAAAAAGGCAGAAAGATCCCGGTATTAATCCGTGAGGCTGTGGGAGAGTCCCGTCAGTCCGCTCCGTGATGCTGATGAGGATGCTGAGGATGCTGGGCTCCCTCTGCTCGCGCGGCCGCTTTTATACTCTCCGTCTCCTAGGTAACTCCCGAGCCCGCCTCATTGGTCGGCTCCGGCGCGAGGGATTCCCCCCGCCGCGCGCTTCGTAGCTGCCCAAACATGGGCTGCATCCGGCCGTGACGGCGGGTATCCCCATACCATAAAAGGACAGGCGGCAGAGCGACGTGGACGGAGCGGAGCGGGAGAGAGGGGTTTCCTTCACTGCGGCAACAGAGGGGGGGTGGAGGGCTTATACAACCGCGGAGGGACGGAGGGGTGCAGCACAGGATGGAGGAGCTGCACAGGAGCTGCCGCTGCTGTTTTTATCGACGCTTCGTGGACAAACAAGTCAAACCCTGCAATTCAGTCTTTGCCCCGAGTTTTGTCTCGCAGGCACATCACTTCCACCCGCGCCATGAAGTCCAAACCCTCCTCCAGGATCTGCTCAGATCTCTGCAGGAGAAAGTGTGTCAGTGAGAGGAAGAAAAAAAAATGATGCAGCAAATTATCTAAGCCGGCGATGAGCGGCAGTGACCCACTCAGGCTCAAACAGCAGATCATCCTGCAGGAGTGAAGCTCCAGAACAACAGGCCCTGAAAAACATCTGAAGACAGAGACAATACTGAAGCTCTGAACACCTCCAGCCTGTTGCACTAGCTCCACCTGAGTCCCACATGTGAGGTGATGGTGTTGAACCCTCCAGGTCTCACAGGAACACAGGACATGACTGTTGGCACATGCGTAACGTTTTTTCACTGTTTTCACCTGAGATTTGTTAAAAACTTCATAGGCAAAGGTATTATCCAGAGCAATGCCCTGTCAAATGTGCTCTGCTGTCAAACAGTGCTGTCATATTTTACCTTCGACAAGGAGGTCATGTTTTTGCTGCCTTATGTTTGTTTGTTTGTTTGTTTGTTAGCAAGATTACGCAAAAACTACTGGATGGATCTTGCTGAAATTTTCAGGAGGTGTTGGTAGTGGCCCACCTTAGAAATAGTTAGAGTTTGGTGGTGATATGTATATTTGTCTGGATGCAAAAAAAAATCCCTAAATTAAAAAAAAATGCATGAATTAACATTGGGTGGAAATTAAAAAAGTCAAATTTCTGCCATTTTTAAACTCATTCACTTCCAGTTCCACAGGATAATATGGGGCCCATGTCTCTGTCATCAAGGTTAATTTAATCTGGATCTGATCCAGATTGACCTCACAAAAAAACATTGAACTTTATAATAGGAAATCCCAGGACATTCAATAATTCATATAAAATCAAAATATTAAGGGACGTTCCTAAAACTTGTTCTCCATGTAGGTGCTGAGTTTGGTCTGGTGATCCAGAATTCACTTTGTTTTTTCACTGTTTTCATCTCAGATATTTGTTAATAAGTTCGTAAGCAAACATAATATCCAGTGCAATACCCAGTCAAATGTGCTCTACTGACAAACAGTGCTTTCATATTAAAGCCATATTGTAAATATTTACTGTAATGGATTTTTGTAAACATAACAGTCTTTGACTGTAAAATCTACAGTTAAATACTGTAAACTGTCTAAACAGTAAATTACTGGATCAAGAGAAAATTTAATGTCACCCAGAAAAACTGACCACCAACAGGCAAGATTTCTTTGAGTTAATGTTTCACATTTTTTAGTGAAACAAAGGTTTGAATAAATGTATTTCATTGGATTAAAATTAATTTATGTGATTTATATTTTAAACAAAATTATATCTTATCTATTTTATTAACTTTATTAATCACTTGGGAAGAGTCCCTCAGGGAAATTAAGATTCCAGCAGCATAGCAAGCACACGGAGTAAACAAAAGCACACAGTTATCAGAAGAGTAGAAAAACTTTAAATGTGAAATAAAATAAAGAAAAAATGAAAGATAAATGTTAAATTATTTTTTATATTTAATCAATTATGAAAGATGTTTATCAAAAAATATTTAGAATATGAAAAACTCAAATGGTGTTTGACATATATGTATACATATTTTAAAAAACTATATCTATGAGAGGCAATCTTTTATATTTATATTCTTTTGTACATATTAATGAATATCAAATGATGCAAAATTTAAGAGCCCTAAACCTCCAGTATTGGAGATTTTAATTATCACAAGCTGCCCTAATCATGAAAAATATAACCAACAAATTCAGGTCATAAATCTGATGAGTTAAAAATAATAACATCTTAAATTTTGATGATCTAAGGCATAAAAAAAGTAGGATCATCGCCAGTTTAATGGAGATACAGACCAACATCTATTCCAGCAGCTCGTTGAATCTGTTGCACCATTTCCTTGACATCGTCTACATGCCTACTGAGTTGCTGCCATGAGGTTGGCTGATTAGGTGTGTCTAATAAATGAGGAGTGTAGCATCCTGCAGACATCAGAACAGAGAACCAGTTTTGGCTCCACAGGTTGCTCCTTGGCACATTACTGATGTGCACGCTCCTCCCTGATGTGCACGCTGCTCCCTGATGTGCACGCTCCTCCCTGATGTGCACGCTGCTCCCTGATGTGCACGCTCCTCCCTGTTGTGCACGCTGCTCCCTGATGTGCACGCTGCTCCCTCACATCAGTGTGGTGTGAAAAACAGATGAAGAATGGAGAAGAAAAAGCATAAAGGCCTGCTTCTATTCCTGCCCGGGTTTTTACATAACGCCTGGCCTGAATCTCCTCCCGTTTCCATGGAGACAGCATCACATATGAGGCTGCGGCGGTGGCGGCGATGTGCAGGAATGTCACATGTGGGGCAGTAATGTGCAATCATCTCTGCGAGTCTCTGCAGCACTGCAGAGCGCTCCGTCTTCAGGAGAGAGGGGCATAAAAACATCTCTAAACATCCGAGTGTGACGATCCGAATCATGACTGTGTCCACTCGTGAGGACAAAATGGCTGACAGGAGACAGCTGCAGGATTCACTGCCATGTTTAAATGATGAGGGAGCATCACATGTTGGTGCTGAATTATTATTTTACTACAGCGACCACATCCAGACAAGGCTGGACCAGAAAGAGGACACGTCAAAAATCATTAAATTGTATGTAAACTGACTTTAAAGGGACATTCTGGTGTTTTCTGCAGTGAGGTTGCTTGAGGCCGATTGCTCTGGTAAATATAATCACCAATAAACGACAATCCAGCTCTGATCCTGAGGAGCTGCAAAGGAGGGAAAAGTTAAACGAGGATTTTAAGGGCCAAAAGTTAGTTTATAGCTCTGGAACTCTCTCCCACCACACCTCCGAAATTTGACCTCTCTGCCCCTTTTTTATTGTTTTATTGCTGATTATATTGTTGTGTTTTTTTTAATTTGTGCAGTGTCCTTAATAGTCCTGAAAGGCACTTTTAAATACAATGTGTTATTATTGTTAGTAGTAATAGTATGTTTTACTTATAAACATATTATCTTTCTGAAAATCTCTTCTATACCAAGCTTTTCTTGTTTTTAATTGCAAAAATGTCAGCTAACTCCCAAAATTTAATATTTTTTACACAAAAAGAAGCTGTTTTGAACTTTTAGCAGAGGATATTAGTTTAATTTATGCTTTTGCTGTGACAAATACATGATCAAATTAGATAAATTAGATTAGATTAGATAAAGCTTTATTAATCTCTTGGGAAGACTCCTTCAGGGAAATGAATATTCCAGCAGCATTGTGTACGCAGGGTAAAAAAAAAATGATATCAAAAAGTAAAAAAAAAAAAGAAAATATAAATAAAAATATTTGGGTCCTTAGAATAAACAGGTTAAAGAGACAGGCAAACGTATAATCTGCAAAAAGTTTGAATCTATTTATAATTTAAAAAGTCCAGAAATTCATGAGATTTGAATCGATGATCAATAAAAACATTTTCAATGCTTAAAAATGGTCCTAAAGCTGTAAAGTTCTGTTAATTATACAGTTTAACTCACCTTTTAATCTGTAATCTGAACTGAAGAGTATTTCCTCTGCAGTTTGAAGCTTTTCTTCAACCTTTAACTTAGCTTCAATAATCACGAGTAGGTCATTAAAAACCCATTTATCAGTTTGTTAAAATGTGGAACTGGTCTGGGACGGGCCCAACCTCAGATCTTTGAATGGGGCCTGAAAATTCTAGCAGCGCCCCTGTGTTGTCCGTGGCTGCATGTTGAAATCCCTGTAGATCAGCAACCACCTCAAAGTCTCTTCAATCAGCTTTTTATTCCATTAAGGCCCAGGTCTAAATGCACTGAGTTGCTGGTATATGATTGGCTGATCATCAATTTCCATTCACATGAAGCTGAATGGGTGTGCCTAATGAAGTGGCCAGAGAGTATATCTTGTATTGAATTGTTATAAAGAGCTAAATAAACAGCTCAAACTGTTTTGTCATTTTTAACATGGGGCTCTATGAGGACTGACTCACGGAGGGGGCAGCCTCCAGTGGACACTGTCGGAACAGCAGCTTTGGCTGTGATAAATTTGAGCTCAATGAACGACTATAAAGACATTAAAAAACTATGAATGGATGTAAAATCCAGAATTATCTTCCTAAACAAGCTGACAGCTCATGAGCAGCGCCTGGTGGAGAGCAGAGGAACTGCAGCTCAAAGTGTTTCTGAAGGTTTTTTCTGTATTTTATTTTATTTTAGGACGTCAGTGTGGTCCAGCTCCACCTCCTGATCCCTGCAGACATGTTCTGCTGCTCACGTTTGCTCCCAGGCTGACAGGAAATACCAACCAGCGGGCCAATCGGGCGAGGCGGAGGCATTCTGGCAGCGAGGGATGACGCCGGTGGTGGCGGCGGGGACAGAAATTCCTCACACATGTACACGTGAACGGACTATAAGAAGAAACAGAGTGATGTGTGAGTGAGGCAGAGGAGTGAAAGTAAAAGAGGCTGTTGCCATGGCGCTGGGCCACCTTCTGCTCTCTCCACCTGTTAGAAATATCACACACGCACACACACACGGCCTCAGAGACGATGCTTCAGGGTGTGCTGGCGTCAGAAGGTCTCGGTCTGTGGTCATAGACTCACATCAGATAATCAGCTGCTCATGAAGATCCTCTGATCACTTATTTCAGTTTGATGCCTAAAACTTTGTCAGAATCCTGAAGAATAAAACTAAAAATGATCTACACTGAGGCAGCAGAACCTGAGAGATCATCCTCAAGTCCTGGAGCCTACATTTCCCACAATTCAACTCTTCTACAAAGAAGAGAGGTGCAGGAAGGGGTCCAAAACACGGAAGTGAATTAGCATTAGCACTTCCTGGTTCTCAAGGCCAAAAGTCTAAATACAGGCTTTGGATAAATATCTAAAATAAGGTTCAGGATAAACACATAGAAATGAGATTTTAATGTTTGATTTGAAATAAGAAACATCCGAAACCACCAGGCTTTTGAATTTTAGAGCGCTATTGTGTTTTTAAAAGGATGGCTGCAAACAAACTGTTAACAAGGACTACAAAAATGGCCGAGGACCGTGCCCCTTGACCTTTATCTGACTGAATACATTACAAAGATGGAACGTTCAAGCTAAAAAACTATGATTAATGCAAATATTCACTTGTGTTGAATTTTAATACCTGTAACACATTAAAAAAAGCTGAGGAAAGCTCCAAAACAGGTGTTTGGATTATTCCACAGGTGACTGGGTATAAAGGGAGCATCCCTGAAGCGATGGGGCAAGGTTCACCAAATAGTCCAACAGCTTAAGAACAGCATACAATAGTAAGGACTTCAATGATTAATACCATCAAAAGAGTCGGAGAAATCAACATTGTATGCCTGTGACCTGTGATCCCTCAGGCAGCACTGCAGTGTAACAAAAATTAAAAGCTAAAAATCATTTATTATATTATTAATATTAATTATATTAATATTATTAATTTACAGTCTACACTGCAGAGGCAATCTGCAAAGCACTCTTTCCTTTGTAAAAGCGACAGTTTGCCCTGAAGGGTCTTCAAGGCACAGACAGCAGGTGTCGCTGTTCAGCACTTTGACGCCTGCAAGACTCTGCCATTCAGGTCTTGTTGAACGCAGTAAGAAACACAGATTTTTTGTTTTTTTTACAGAATTTAGCCAGAGCAAACGGTAAAATTTCTGCAAATTTTCAAAGAAGACATGAGAAGTAAAGCGATGTTGATGAAATCTCATGAAATTCACCCGTATTCTCCCGGCTGTTTTGATATGTTGCCGACACTTGTGATACATTCAGGTACCCTCAGAAACGTGAGAATTTAATGATCACGCCAGTGTTTTCTGTTTCTGGATAGGACAAATGGTTTGTAAATGCCAGTCATTTAAAAATAAGTGGCATTTTGATACTGCTGGCGGGATCGGGTAAGCAAGGGTTAATACTGTGTTCATTTTATTCCATTACTGTTTTTATTTTTATTAAGTGTATGCATGATCACTTTGGTCAGCTGTGGTTGTTTTTAAATGTGCTTTAAAAATAAACTTTGACTTGTTGTCCTCGGTTCACTTTGTTGACAAGGTGATGTAACACAAATATGCTCCTGTCCCGGCTTTTTTGGAACCTGTTGCAGGCATCAAATTCAAAATGAGTGAATATTTGGAAAAACACAGTAAAGTTTATCAGTTTGAAGTGAAATAAAGGTACAAATGGATCTTTAAATCACTGTTTTCTGTTTTTATCTCAGTTTAACACAGCGTCCCAGCTTCACTGGGGTTGTGTTTTTAGAGAGAATAAAGTCAAACAGACTCCACAGCGTCTGGGTGAGACATTGACGGTTGCTATGGTAACAAGAGACACCGTCCTGATAAGACCAAGGCTGTTTGACAGAAACACACTGGGACACGCTCAGGGTGAAGGACACACACATCAGTGGAAAAACACACACTCTGACCTCTGACCTCTCCAAGGACTCCCTGTGAGGTATAAAGCCGTCTCCTCGGCCTTCGTCCTCACTCCTCCTCTTCATCAGCATGTGGGCTCCTCTCCTCTCCTCCGTCTCTCCCCTCCTCGTCCTCTTCCTCGTCGCAGCAGTCCTCCTCCTCCTCCTCCTCGCCTGCCGGTCCGTCCGTGAATGCGGTCCCCCGTCCTCGCCCTCCATCCCCGGCCTGCCGCGGCTCCCTGTCCTGGGCAGCCTCCCCTGGCTGGGAGGACGACTCCCCCCTCACCTGCTCTTCACTCAGCTCGCTCACAGGTGAGGTGGGGGGGGGGGGGGACAGGGGGTGAGACAGGGGGACGACCCCAGCAGCTGATGTGATCGATGTTTTAGTCACGATGGACGCCTGCGAGGACAGTAAAACATATTTATGTCTTTTTCTGCTTAATCTTGTTCCATTATGAAAAAGTTACTCAGAAAACTTCAGAAAAGTCCCATAAATGATTAAATATTAATATTTTTTGACACTTTTACTGCATCAAACAGTTTCTCTGTCTTCAGTTTTGTTCATAAACATAAAGAAAATATATAATTTTAGAACTTTAACCCTTTAAATGCCGGTCTGTGTACATGGTGCAGTCATATATTTACAAAAAAATGAAAATGAATTATTTAACATAAAACTAGTAAAAGATAAACCCTTTTTTGTTTAAACATTTCTGAGCCTGATTGTATAAGAAAGCTCTTAGGGATCCTCTTTAAACTTGGCACAAACCATAACACAGAGATGATCGGATATTAAAGCTTAAAAGGTCAAAGGTCAAAGTCATAGAGCTTCTTGGTCATCCTACGCTTTTGAAAGTGAGATCTCAGAGTTGTTTTTTGTCTTGTTTTAGTCACAATGGATACTGGAGAACAGCAGTAAAAACATATTTATGTCTTTTTCTGATCAATTATGGTCCATCATGAAAAAGTTACACAGAACGCTTTAGGTCCAAAAAGTGGACACACCAGAAAAGTGCCATAAATAATTAAGTATTAATATATTTTTGATTTTCACTGCATTTAATATTTTCTGTCTTCAGTTTTGTTCATAAATATAAACTAAATTTATATTTTCAGAAGTTTAACCCTTTAAATGCCAGTCTGAGCACATGGTGCAGTGATGTATTAATGAAAAAACATGAAAATAAATTAAATAACATTTCTGAACCTGATTGATAGGAATGCTCTGATGGGCCTTCATCAAACTCGGCACAAATGTCAACCATAACACAGGGATGTGATGGAAAGATTGTAAAGGTTACAGGTATTGACCTTTGGTCAAGGTCATGGAGCCTCTCGGTCAGCCTTTGCATGTGAAAGTGATACCTCAAGAATTATTCTAATGAGTTTCATTTAACTTCACACAGAAGTACACTTTGCACCATGAATCTACAGATGATATTTTCAAGGTCATGGGTCAAAAGGCAAGGTTGTAAATGTCATCATCTTTCTTTGCTTGTGGTTGAAATTTGGTGTAAATTTAGTCGACAAAAATATGAAGTGTAAAGGGTAAGGCATTTTTTATGTTTCCTTGAGTTTCTGAAGTCATGTTTTACACTTGGATAAAATCAAACATCTAATAACCCTTTATTGAATGCTAGTAAAGTCTGAATGTATAAATGAACAGAAACAAATTGAACTTTTGTGTGAAATGCAGTCACCTTTATTTAGGCTACCTGGCAGAGCATCTCAGTTACAATACCAGAACTGACAACAAACAGTGAACCTGCTCTACATAAATATGTCAATTCATAAAGAGAGGAGCTCTGATTGGATCGCTCCACAACTTATCCCACCACCACCAAGCTAAGGCAGCTGTGATTGGATGTCTCTGAGCCTGTTTAAAACATGAGCTCTGGTGATGTTTCTGATTTCAGGTATGGCTCGCTGTTCTCTCTCTACCTCGGCCCTCACTACACCGTGGTCGTCAACAACCACCAACACGCCAGAGAGGTCCTCCTGCAGAGAGGGAAGGACTTCGCAGGGCGACCGAGCATGGTGAGATACAGAGAGGGAGAGACACTACATCACTGTGAGTGCTGGTGAAGGTTAAAACTGCTTTTATCAGCGTTTTCCCTCCTGGTGGGTGGAGTCTAAAGATAAAATGATGACAAAGAATCTGCCTTTAAATGCCAGGACAGATTTTACAAACGATAAATGAAAAACGTGGATCTGTTCTGATTGTAGGTGAAGTCTGAAGAAAACCAGACTGTTTGCAAAAATTTACTTTTATTTAAAAAAATAAAAATCAAGATTTTTTTCTTGACTTACTCCAATTGTAAGTTGTTGCAATGTTTGAAAATATAAATACTGAAAATGTACATTTTTCACACTGGTAGGCCCTGTCAGGCTCTGCGCGAACACATGTTTAGGCTTTTATTTGTTTTGGAAGTGAGCACAGATATTGTTTAGAGAGTTCATGTTAATTTACTGTGAAAATAGCTCTCAGTGTGCATGTAGACAGGCCTATGACATGCACTTCAATATGAGGGTAATTCTGTTTAGTTTTGCAATATATTTTGACAACATAAAGGCAAAACTTGAGTCATGTCATTTCTACCTCACTTTTTTTTTAAAGGCAAGAAATCAACTAAAATCATAAACCGCAGGGCCACACAGGGAGACGAACAGCCACTCACACACTCACTCATTTCTAAGGAAAATCAGGAGTCTAATGAACATGTTTTTGTCTGTGGGAGGAAGTGGGAGTGCCCGGAGAGAACCCACATATGCACAGGGAGAACATGCAAACTCCACACAGAAACCCTTTTACCTCGAGGCACATGCACTCCCTGCTGCTCCTCCAACTTAATGTACATGAAAACTAAAACATGCTCTGCGCAGTTTTCTCTTTAAAAAATCAAAATGACCTCCATGCTGTTTTTATTCAGCTTCCTTCAGCCCTGTTTGTCCCCACAGGTGACCACCGACCTGCTGACCAGAGGAGGGAAGGACATCGCCTTCTCGGACTATTCTCCTCTGTGGAAGTCTCACCGCCGCCTCGTCCACAACTCCTTCACGCTGTTCGGAGAGGGGACGAGCCGGCTGCAGGACATCGGTGCGACATCACAGATGTTCAAACACATCCATCACTGTGCTGGTTATAAAACATTATGGGCCTGATCTACTTAGATACAAAATAACGGGGACTAAATTGTGTGTGCAAGCTAAAAAAAATTGTATGTGCTATTAGTGGGCGTGTTGCATTACTGCGTGCGCAATTGATAACAGGCGCAAAAGTGGTGCGGGCCGCCCCCTTAAAGGAGGATTTTGCATGTGCTACCAGATGTCACCATGGAGAGTTTGGGAGAGCAGAGTGGCTGCAAGTGACAAGTGAAGTTTGAAGCCATGGAGTTGGAGGCAAATAAACACACTTGCGGTATTTTTATTTATTTATTTTTTATTTTTGCTGTCTGTCATTTGAGGGACAAGGTCGTCACTTTTCCCTCATTTGTATCCGTTATTTTTAATTTTCCGTTTTGTGATTACAATTAAACAAAATCTAAATGACAACATTAACACAGTCACACAGCTTTATCACCAATAACCTCTCATGTGAAGAGCAGTCTTACAGTTACGCACACAGACCGCTCTATTCTCGCCTTTTACGCACTGACAGCTGCTTAACTCACTGTCAGTGCGTGGAGAGCGTGTTGCAGCCAGCTCTGAGTGACAGAGTTTTTTTTTTTACACAGGTTAAATGACCTCCTCCACGATGTATTAAGAGCGCAAAACTAAGTTTTCTTCAGTATGAAGCCACACTGCGTTGTCCCTCTTTTCCAGTCCATCATAATGACAGACAGCCTCCAAGTCTTCATGTTTTTCATCAACAGATTCAGTCTGTGATGGAAAATATTCCGTTTATGTGACCCCTGTTCTTCTCCACAATGGCCGCAGCCCTCTGTGTAACGCTGTGCCTGTTTTTCAAACCTGCTAAATAGACACAAAAACACCGCGCAGTCAGTTGCAGGTTTGATAAATCACATTGCGGGTGCTAAATGATCACATTTGCATCTCCTCCTCCCAGTATTTTGCGCGTTCTGATCATCTGCATGTATTCTGCATATTTATAAAGGCAAACGCGCTAAATGGTCTGCGTGCGCTATTTTGCTCATTTGATAGACGCAATCCTCGCTGCACCCTGTTAGTACATCAGAATTGCGCGCGCTATCAGGTTTGCACATGCTTTTTTTTTATACACTCAAACCTTTAGTAGGCTAGATCAGGCCCTATATCATCTTAATTTAAAGTTTGTTTAACAGCTGAGTGCTGATCCCCAATAAGCCCAAAAACCATCAGTGATTAAATAAAGGAGGGTTGATGGGCTCAGTCGGACTGTAGGGCTGATCATCATACACCATCCAACATTAAGAAAACAAGAAGAAAATTACAGCAGAATAAAAAAAAATATATATATCTATTGTAAGAATTTTATTGAAGTAAACTCACAGCCTATCAGCAGTGGTGACTTTGAGAGAATAAAGTTTGTATTGATTCATTTATAAAACTCTAACTGGAGTAAAACTCCCAAACAACCCCAGGAGGTGACGGCAAACAAACAAAAGCAGAGTGAGCCCTCTTCTTAATAAACCAGCTTTGACAGAGTGTTTACCTGTTGTTGTTGTTTACAGTCAATCAACGACGTCGTGTTGTTTGTTGTCTTGAGTCAGAGTTGGTGGATAAATAACTGAAGATGAAGTTGGTCGTCTGAGGAGGTGAACATCACTGAAACATTAAACAGGAAACATCAGAAACAGGACTAGCTCTCCAGCAGCTGCTGCAGTAGGCGCCATTTTGATTCGAATTTAGCGGGCGGGGCTTATGAACACGGAAGAGACGGTGGGCGTGGCTTACATGTTTACTTCCTGTTTTATCTAAGACCTAAATTTTGATTTGAATTAGTTACTAAAGTGATTGTTTGTACGTTTAAAGGCAAAAAGACATAATTAGCATCTTAACTGAATTTAATTTCAGTCTAATCATTTATTTACACTTCTGTTTAACAAAACTGAGTTACCTTTTTTTTTTTAATTAATAATTGCAGACAAATTGTAGCCTACATTCTTTAAAAGAAAAACATGTCTTTACTGTAGTTTTCAAATAACAGCACCATCTATCATATACTTTTCCCAGAGATTAACTCTTCAACTTATAAATATATGGAGGGACAAACGAGCATTTTTAGCCGAAACAAAAGGACTGTTGCTAAATTAGTCAAATAAAATTGAGTTTAACATTTGATTGAAATAACTTAAATAACTGGCACAATCATAAAGAACAAAATTAAATAAAGGTAAACATCAATATATAACATAACAGTATATCATATTACATAACTGTATTTCTTTTTGACTGTTTTCACCCCTGATATTTGATAATATTTGTTATTAAGCGAACGTAATATTCAGTGTAATACCCAGTCAAACTGTCACACAGCGCTGTCATATTGTATTGATATTGTACATATTGGTCATGTTTATAGTGTAAATTCCTTGGCCTTGTTCATAGTCTCACATTACTTAGCCTATAGGGAAGTTGATATAGCTTGAAGATTCTGCATGTTGCAACCTGCTTTCTTAAATTTTACAAAAAATTTTATGCTCTTATCTATTTCAATGTCTTTATTTGATATTCCTGCTGCTATAGGCCTACTGTGTATAAGAGCAACTGAATTTCCCCTTGTGGATCAATAAAGTATTTCTGATTCTGATATAAGTAAATATACAGTTTAAAATCTTTGTTCAGTTAGAAATGTACAGTTTAAACAATAAGAAAACTCAGCTAAGAGACATCTCAAAACATTTTCATCATGGCTGCTTCATTTTCACAATCTTTAACATCTGTCCTCATTTGTCCCCAGTCCTGTCCTCGGTGGACGGTCTCTGTGCTGAGCTGTTGTCCTCCAGTCGCCATGGTTTTGACCCGTCTCCGGCGGTGACCAGAGCCGTCACCAACGTCGTGTGTACGCTGGTGTTCAACGCCACGTATCGCGATGGAGACCCTGAGCTGCAGGAGGTGATCCGGTACAACGATGGCATCGTCCAGACGATAACGCGAGGAGGACTGGTGGACATTTACCCCTGGATGAAGGTCCGTCTGATAAGACATCATCAAAATCACCAGCTCTCCTCTTTCTTCTGCTGCTCCCCTCCTCGTTTTTATAAAATGTCTTTACACTCCTGAAATCTGCTTCTCCGTCCTCTGGTTTCCGTAACCCTCAAAGAGCTCTGTGTCTCCGTCTCTCAGGTCTTTCCAAACGAATGTCTCCGTAAACTGAGGGAGTGTGTCCTCATCAGAGACCGACTGCTGACACAGAAACTGGAGGAACACAAGGTGACCTTCAACTCAAACAGGTTTAGTTCATGGAAGAGGCAAGAATTCAGTTTGAGGTTCATGTTTATGAGACAAGAGTTAAACACAGCACCCAATGACCTTAAACTTTGACCTAGAACTCAAGTGAGTTTCCACATAATGCGAAAGCGCCACGGTCTTGCTCCGATCGACAAGCCCCACTGGATGCCCACAGGGTGAGGGCTGATCCCTGGAGAAATTTTGTAGAGCACAATTCGTACACAAGGTAATTCAAAGTGCTTTACAGAACAAGAAAAACTAAAATCACAAAACAAAATCAAAACAAAAATAATCATTATAAAATGAGCTTTGAAAGAGAAGAGTGCAGATAAGATCCTTTCAGTCATATGCACAGTTAAACAGAGCTGTTTTGAGCCTACATTTGAACATTGTCAGTGTAGAGGCCTGTCTCACATCTTCAGAAAGACTGTTCCAGATTTTAGCTGCAGAATACTGGAACCCTGATTCCCCATGTTTAGTCCTGACTCTGGGCACCAGCAGGAGGCCGGTCCCTGAGGTCCTCAGAGTCCGAGATGGTTCATATGGCACTAACATGTCAGAGATGTTAGTGCCGTACTATAACAACACGTTATAAACTGAGAGAAGAAATAAACAACACCTCACTTCGCTTCTCTAAGGTCGCTTTGCTGATCCCAACCACACAGCTTTGTGATTTATTTCACTTCTATCTGCCTGTGTCCTTGGAGAAAGCATGTTTTCGCTGTTTGGCGCTCCACTTTCAGTGAGGTTCAGCAAAAGCGCCGGCGCTTCAGCGACGAATTGCTCTGATAGACCAGAGTGGGAGTGAAGTGCTCCGCAGTACGATTCAAGACCGCTTTCACGATATGTGGACTTTGGGGGAAGGCTGTGTCCACACATAGGCAGGTGTTTGTAAAAACTGAGCTTTAGCCCTTCTGTCCACATAAACAGAGTTTTAGGTCACTGAAAATCAGCCAAAGTGAAGATTTTTGAAAACGGCGTTTCGGGCCTGAAACTCCTCACCGACCTCTCTGTGTGAGGCTTTCACTGCAGACGCTGTTAAACTGTTAGGAACGCACACTGACTTCCTGTGATGCTGCTTTAACCTTTTAACTACCAGCTCAACTGTTTGGCAGAGGTCATCGATAAATTCAGGAATATTTAATGTTTTAAAAAACAGAACAAATCAAATCATTGTTTGATTCTGTTAACATTCAAGGAAAAGAGAAAACTACAAACAAACCCAAAAACCAGATATTTTCTTGGTCTGGGATTTTAAGGTTTAAAAAGCTAACAGTTGATTATGTGATGACAGGGAAATGCACAAATATTTGGGACAAAATCAATTAGAAAAGGCAGAAATGTTTGTAAATAAAATATCAATAAAAAATAATTTAAAATAGATGATACTGAGTTTGACAAACACAAAAAATATATTTATATTATAAATCAACATATCAGTAAATGGTTAAGTTAAGAATCTGAAATAATAATGATGGTAATAATAATAATAACTTTTACAGTTGAGCTGGGAGTTAAAGGGTTAAAGGCACAAACTCTGCCGGTGTTATTGTTTAACAGGTGACCATGTTGACTGGTGACCCATGCCCTCTTGCTCCATGGTTGCCATGGTTACACCTGTTGCTGAGCCAACAGAAGTCCTCACGAAGTGTGTGATTAAAGGATTTGATTGAGATTATCAGATGTTATGTCTCAAACTGAATACAAACAAAAGAATATTTCCTCAACATGCCTGCTGTCACCAGTTAACACAGACACAAGTTAAACTGTTACACCAGTTGGACATGGTGGTACAGATATGAAAAAAAAAAACAAGTTTTGGAAAGAAATTGGAAAACGGTGCAGATCTTGGACGTAGTAACAAGGTAATAAAGTTTAAAAGTGTCTTTATATGTTATGTGTGTTTTCTTGTGGACAGGGACATTTTTAAAAACAGAGGAAAACTTCTGTTTTTTGGACGCAGCCTAATTCAGTGTGTTTTTCTACTGTGTGTGAGGACGATCCCCAAAAACATTTTTGAACCAGAAAGCACTCAGAGAGCGCAAACCTCCGCCAAGCTAGCTCACATTTGTCTGTTACATCTATAATCAATAGTTCACTATAAAGTTACCATCAAAATATGATTCATGACCCTGAAAACACACACCTAACACTCACAATCATGCTGATAGACAGTTATTGAGCAAAAACGATTGTTCACTAATGGCGGTTATCTGGACCACCACCTAAATCTAATCATGTTTGAGTTGAGCCATTGCCAACATCTCCTGAACACTTCAGCAAAAACTGTCCAGTAGTTTTTGTGTGATCTTGATAACAAACAAACATATGCTGGCAAAAACACAACCTCCTTGGGGGAGGAAAATATCGTGTTTACAAGCAAGGAGTGAACATGAGAGCCAGTGACCTTGAACTTTGACCTATGATCTCACAGTTGAATTAGTTCATACATTAGTCGGGGAATAAATTATGTTAAAGCCTGAAGGAAATCCCTCAAAGACCAGAAACACGTCTGAGATCAGAGTCTAAACACCTTGACCTCAGGAAGTGAACTCCTCTCTCCTCTTACTGATCTCTCTTTCGTGTATGCAGGCTTTGCTGAGTGACGGTGACCCCCGTGACCTCCTGGATGCCTTGCTGAAGGGTCAGATGGAGAGTGGGCGAAGCCAAAAGTCACCTGGGTCAGAGGAGGAGAAGATAACTGACGACCACGTCCTGATGACAGCCGCTGAAGCTTTCGGAGCAGGAGTAGAGACGACGTCCACGACACTGCTGTGGATCCTGGCCTACCTGCTGCACCACCCAGAGGTCAGAGCCTGGAACTACAACCACAAAGAAGCTCTTAGCACAGAGTCCAGATGTTTGTTTGTTTGTTAGTTAGTGAACAGGATCATTCAAGAAGCTGTCATGGCACAAGGAGGACGAGATGAGATTTTTGGTGGAGTCCAAATGTGAATGTGGATTCACGATTTTTCTCAGCAGTATTGATAAGGCAGTTTTTGGGCAGTTTTCCACATTTTAAAAGATTTTTGCCCCTGGTTACCCTCATCTGCCTCACATCAGGGTGAGAACGAGATAAAAATTGGATGAATGTTGGTGTTTGAAGATGGTTAGCAGTAAATGCTACGTGCTAACATAATCACTTCATAATCATTCAAGCAAAAACTCAAAGTTCTGTTGGTCAAGTGTAAAGTTATAGTCATGGGATTGTTAAAGGCTGATCAGTTATGGCCTTGGGGCTGCAGCTGGCCCCTGGACCATAGCTTGGACATCCCCATATTCAGGGCAAAGCGATATGGCCTAAAAAAAAAAATCCCCCATTGTGTCACTTCCAAGTGACACAAAAATATGAGAATGAAGTTTTGCTTTTATGTTATAAATAAATATCTTGAAACTAAACAAAATTTCCCTCTAATAGTTAAGTGGCAGATATTTTTTCATAAAATGTTGATTTTGTAATTTGAACGTAGTCAGATTTGTCTACATGAAAACTAAATTCTGAGCTATATTCACAGTACATTAATGTAAAACTCTCTAATCAACATTTAATTTCATTTATAAAACAAATACAAGCCTAAACATGTGCTTGTGCGAAACCTGACAGGGCCGACCAAAATGAAAACTGTAAAGTTTCAGTATTTGTTTTTTCAAACGTTGTAATAACTTACTAAAAGAGCAAGTCAAGAGAAAAATCTTGATTTTTATTTTTAAATATTCTGGAAAAAATATTTTGAATTATTCGATTTAATTGATACGTTGTCCAGCCCTACCTACAGTATATTACTGTAATCTGGAACAATATCATCAAATTCACTTTGACCTGCGATATTTGATTTTTACTGCTGTCCCAACACTTCTGAGGATCGTCTAACCTGCTGTGAGGGTCTCTCTTGGTCTCGCTTAAGACGCCAAATTGTGCATAAATAAATAATAATAGAAAAAGATAAATAAAGACAATAAAATTCAAAATAATATTAAAGTAAAATGAGATAGCCGAACACCAAATGCATGATAAAATCTGCTAAAGTAGGAAAATGAAAAGAAAATCGATTAACAGAGAATAAACTCTGAAACAATAAATCTGAACTGAAATGGAGAAATAAAACAGATAAAGAGGATTTAAAAAATAAATAAGATTAAATAATATCAAACCAACCAGGAGTGTGGTCGCCTCTGTGCCCTGACTCCTCCAGGTCCAGGAGCGCGTGCAGAAGGAGCTGGATGAGATTGTGGGCAGTGAGCGGCCGGTGTGTATGTCAGACCGCAGCAGGCTACCGTACCTGGACTGTGTGATCAACGAGGGGATGAGGATCCGACCGGTTAGCCCCGTCCTGATCCCACACACCGCCATGAAGGACAGCAGGTGGGCTTCTCTACATGAGGTGAAAATGATCTGGGAGCTTCTGGGCTGTGAAGATTCTGAGTTTTTGTTGCCATTACAAATATCTTCTGGTTTTGGACCACTGGTTGTGATGAAGATATGAAAAGCTTTATTCAGTCAGAAAGCACAGGTCAGTTTTACCACATACTAGAGAAACACTCAGAGAGCGCAGACCTCCGCCAAGCAGCTCAGATAGAAGTGGCTTTTCCACAACCCCTGTTAAAGACACAATACTGGATCACCAGGTCCAGAATAGAGCCAGGATCCAGACCAAACTCAGCATATACATGGAGGTTCTTATCCTCTATGAACTCAATAAGTTTTGGGAACATCACTTAATATTTTGATTTTATATGAATTATTGAATGTTGTCAATGGGATTTCCCATTATAAAGTTCAATCTTTATTGTGATGTCAATCTGGATCAGATCCAGATTAAATTTACCTTGATGATAGAGACATGGACCTCATATTATCCTGTAAAATTGGAGGAAAATGTTTTGGAAAAATGGCAGAGATATGATTTTTAAAATTCCACTCAATGTTAACTCATGGGACACTCAGACATATATACGTACCACCACCAAAATCGAATTGTTTCTAAGTTGGGCCATTACCAACATCTCCTGAATATTTCAACAAAATCTGTCCAGTAGTTTTTACGTAATCTTGCTAACAAACAAACATACGCTGGTGAAAACATAACCTCCTTGGTGGATGTAATACAGACGTGGACAAAAATGTTGGTACCGTTCTGTTAAAGAAAGAAAAACCTGCATGGTCACTGAAATAACTTGAAACTCACAAAAGTAATAATTAATAAAAATTTTACTGAAAACTAACTAATGAAAATCAGACATTGCTTTTGAATGGTTGAACAGAATCATTTTAAAAAACAAACTAATGAAACTGGCCTGGACAAAAAAGATGGCACCCCTAGAAAAGATTAAAATGATTTAACCACAGGGACATGTCAAACTAAAGTGTGTCCTGTACTTAGTATCATAGGTATAGTTTTAGTATCATAGAACCACAATTCAAAACCAAGTACATCCAACTCTCTCTCTGACCTTCAGCATCGGAGGTCACGCCGTCACTCATGGGACTCGTGTTTTGGTCAACATGTGGGCGATTCACCACGACCCCCAACACTGGGACAAACCCGACCTATTCAACCCAGGTGAGACTCACTAACACCTGACCAACAAAGCCAAACCACCTTAACCCACCTTAACCAGCAGTCTCCCGTCTTCAGACCGCTTCCTCGATGACCAGGGTCAGCGGGTCACGCCCTCCTGCTTCCTGCCGTTCGGGGCGGGACCTCGAGTGTGCGTCGGGGAATCGTTGGCCCGGCTGGAGCTTTTCCTCTTCTTGGCTTCCCTGCTCCAGCGTATCAGGTTCGGTCTGCCAGAGGGGGCTTCCCTGCCCAACCTGCAGGGGCGGCTGGGTGTGGTTTTGCAGCCGTTGCCTTATAAGGTCGTGGTCACTCCGAGGGCAGGATGGGGAGGCGGGGTCAAATAAAGCAAAGGGTTGATAAAGATGTAAAGCTATGTTAAACTAAAATGTTTGGTTTTGTTTGATTTTGTACAAGTGAGTGTTAAAATATTTTTTACTGAAAGGTCATTAAAGGTCAATACACTGATGAACAATAAGACAGAAATAAAAACTGATTTGTTATTTTAAAATCATAAACAATCATGACGAGAGGAGGGGGAAAATGGAGGCTTTCAGAAGAACAGGCTGTTATTTTATATTAAAAATTTACAAAATTAAAGCAAATATGAAATACTAATACTCTGCTTTCTCTTTTCTAAATCAATAAACATGAATTAATGGTGATTTGGTATTTGGTTTTGCTTGCTATGCAACAAAGATTGCATCTTCTGTAAATGTCCTGCGGAGTCGTAACCTCCTCAGATAAAGAAAAGGCCCCTCTAGTTTTGTTGTTCTCCGCTCTATGCTCACACTAAAGAGATGGTGCCTCTACGTTTTATTGGACCACATGATGTCCTTCAAGCTTACAACCCTCTCTGTGACAGATTAGGTGACAGACTACATGGGTAAAACTAACGGTATACATCGACCAACACAGTGACAGGGCTGACGCTACAGAAAACACTCCACTAAAAATAATACATTTGTTTGTCTTTCCAAACAATATGAAGAATTTTCCAGCTTAATGAGGTTCCTCTGCTGTTTCTCAACATCTCGCTAACAGTCGAGTGGTCGCTCTTCCACATCACGGAGTCCAACAAACTTTATCACTGAGGTGCTCTCGAGACAACAACTTTGATCTGTTTGCATTTGTTTAGGTATACATACATCCAACCATCAAAACATCCAACCAGCCACCAAACCATCCACCTATCCAACCATTCATTTATCCATTATCTGACATGTAGGGACAAACTGTAGGAGGCAGGACAAAAACCAAAGCTGCTCGACTTTCTGTCAGGTGTCCCAGACAAGTCTCTTGTTGACGGTCACTATGACCCATTTTTGAGGGCATTGTGTCCCCAGACTCTTTGGCCGGCGGGTCGGGCTATATTCCTGCATAAACTCAGACAGGGCTGTGTGGGGGTGCCTCAGAGTGAGGACTGACTCCTTCATTGGACAGCTTGTTTTCATACCTGGATTGTTTGGGATAGTTGTTCTGATAAAAGTTGGCATTCTGTGCCTCAGTTCATCTTATTGATCCGGTTCTTTAACGATACCTGTCCTGAATGGACAACAATGGACCTACACAGGATTTCAGTGGCGACAATATCAAACATGCTTCTCCTGATTACAAACTGGTGTTTTCGTCCACCAACTTCGTGCTGTAGGCATATTTTCACCAAAAAACTTTGGCCACTGTTGCCTCTAATCTGCTGTGATTTCATTTTAATTGCTGTCATCATTTTTGCTGAGTTCTTCTGAGAGTGTTGTCCTCCATTTCCAAGGCATGCAAAAAAAGTGGAAAGACTTGATACGACTGATAAGCAAAGACTAATGATATTGGTTCTCAGCCGGAGCTGTTTTTTGATTCCCATCTGTACGCGCCTGGCATGTAAAATGTCCTGTTTTTGTTACAATATCTTGAGGTCCAATGACAGCTGAAGCTGAAGGGTGAAGAGAGCTTCAGTTATTAAGATCTTTAACAGTCCCGTCTTCAGTCTTCACATGAATGTGACTGATGCACAGACGGAGGCTGGCTGGTGGTAGATTTGACAGTTTTATTTAGTATATCTTCACACACTTTAGAACAGGCTGGTTTAGTTAAATCACACACATACACCCACACATACACACTCAGGATTAATGTAGTGATACTAATAATTAGCATTGTTATCATCATTGTAATATTAAAGGACTTTAGAGACTGATCTCTTCTGTGCTTCCTTCCACTCCTCAGACAGAAACCTCATGCAAACAGGAAAGACAGAAGAGAGAAACATCCTGAACAGGAGGAGGGGCTCCTAAAATAAAACATATGATCATTTTATATCTTTGTGTGGTAACAAAGGTGAAGCTGCTCTTCTCGAACAGGCCGATGTTTATCAGAGAGCCAAACAGTGAGGGCAAAAGAGGAGTTTCTCAGACACACCAGATCCACATTTCAGTCAGGAGGACTTTTCCAAATGATCGGGTCTCTTATGAAGGAAATTTTAAATAAAGGAAAAGATGGCCACTTTCTACAGGGAGTCTTAAACTAAAAATATGGTTCTGCTTCGATCTTTCTATGTCTTGTGTATATTTGTTTCAGGACTTTATCTTAATTTACTCTTCAAGTTGGATCCAGGGCTGGAAATGGCACCTGTCACCGGCTAATGTTCAAGACGTTAAATATACAAAAAAAATTTCATTTTTTTGTTTTCAGGTTAAGAGATAAAACCAAGCATATCCAATCTCAGGACAATCATCTTGGGGTTATTTTCTGGCTAAAACCAATCCTTTGATTGAAACCAGCTTGTGAGAAACTCCTCTGCCGTGCGGGGCTGTTTTAACATTTATGTCTACCAGAATTTGGGAGATTTCTCAAAATAAACTGACAAACAGGGTTCCCCAACATTTCAACCCTTATATCAGCCTTATGTAAATGGGAATCTTCCTTCATTATTCGTTTCGTTGGCCTTGATGTCAGAAATGTGTTGTTCCAGAAGCCAAGGCGAGATTCCATGTGATGCTAGCTTAAGTCAGCAGTTGACTACATTTCCCATAATGCCAAAAAACAACTTAGTTTTTGTCTCTATTTCTCTGGCCCTGGTGGATTTTTTTTTCATTAAATCTGGTCATATTGGCTTACTCCAGTGATTTTGGAGTTGGAAACGATCTGAGCCAAAACAAATAAGCCAACAGTGTCAGTCCTGTCCAGGTACTTGGTGAACATCTGGACTAAACCTATCACCAAAAGTCAGACTCCCCTTCATGAGGCTGATGTCAGGGTTGTAAAGCATTTGGAAACTTCGGTTACAGACAGATTTTAGACAACATTTCCACAGTCACTCTGGTCAAAAGTCTACATCCACACAGAGCGAGAACAGCTCTATCTAATGCTAAGTAGTAACAGTTGTCAAGTAGAAATGGCACTCTGTAACCATGGAGATATACAACCCTATTAGTTAAGGTAAACAAAAACACCATCAACCACAACATCAACGGATCGGTGTCACCCTTAAGCTTTCCCAAGGAGGTCCTTCAGCCTCTACAAAAACTTTTACCACGGTCAACAGAAGCTCTGTCGGCCAGAATTCAATCAGAACAGCTGTCATGTTGAAACAAGGTCTCAGACCAGAGAACAGCTGGAGTTACCTCAGTCCACATCCGCTCAAACAAGATCCCATGATATGTGAATTTAACCAGTGAGGTAAAAAAGAAAACGAAGGATTGGATATTTTCATCCATTCATGTATGAACTCAATCTTGGAACCTAGTCTCCAAACTGACGGCCAATACTTGTGGCATTCTCATAACAATCGTCCGTTCTTTTGCTGAAAATGAAGTCCAATCAAATCCTTTCCAATCAGGAGGACACTGCTTTTGTCATGATGAGGTGCAACATAGCTCTGTCCACAGTGGGCGTCCTTATGGTGACCTCGGTCACCCATCTTATACCCATCATCCGTATGAATGTATCAAGTCCGTGAAGTTTGTGTTGTAATGCAGCATTGACACAGGGTACAAAGGTCAACCAGACTCATGGTGTTTGAGTTAATGGTATCTGTGAAGAGACAGTGGTTCGGTGAGCAGTCCGTTGCTCCTCAGCCGTTGCTGTACTTTCAAAGAAACTTGGAGGCAACCGTTCCCTCCGACATTCAGTAGCCAGGGCCTCCTGTGTGTTGTATCTGAGGGACCAGCGTGTTGCTCAGTGGAGTTTTAGTTTGAGTACAATCTGATGTCACTGCACTCTCACTTTCACCCAAATGAAACTCCAGTCTCTTTTCCAACACACTCTGACATTGTGTTTGGAGAGACAGCACACATTTGTGAGGCTTGCTAACAAAGGTTATAGTGACAGCAAAGAAATACAAGTGCACTTTTTATGGATCCGGTACAGGACAGATGACGGGAATACAGAGGCAGTGCTTTTACAATCTGACTGATTCCTACAACACATTTTTGTTTCAGTATGAAGGGAAGCACACCGCTTCAACAAGGAGGTGCATTCTTTGAAAGAGTAGAGATTAATAACAGCTTAATATTTCTGAAGATTATTAAGTTTTGGTAGTAAGCGGTGGGACCTTCCTCATGTTTGGTAGAGCTGATTTGCCTGTTAAATGTTGAACCAGCTCTAAATCATTGAAACCACATTCACACCTCAACGTATTTGTTGACCAAAGTTGAGAGATCATCAACAATTCAGTGAACATATGTTCTCCGTGTCAGTTTTTGTGTTTAACGCAGGCTGACTTATCTAAAGCAGAAAACGTGCTGGTGGAGTATGGGCTTTCTCGACAGCGCACAAACTTATTATAGATGGACTTGAAACTTTTTCCTATGTAGAGTTAACGATGTTCATGCTGCAGGACTTTGAGCTCTCAAGCTCCTCCATCTTCTTGGCTTGTTCTGCCCCAGGTCCACCGATCCCTTTTTTACTGAACCTTTGCGGCAAATCTGCAAATGATTGTGCAAAGCTGATCTACGTTGTGCTAAGGTGATGTAAGTTTATCTCAGTGAGGGATGTGTCGAGTTTTCAAACATCTTGCTGTAAAAGGTTTGCTGAAGTACGGTGAACTATGAGTGGACAGGCCCCTACGTTCGCCAACAGAGATGAACACAGCTGTAACTGAGGGTAGGCAAGGGACGAGGACAACAACGGTTGGAAATGTTTGAGAATTCTTAATATTATTTGATGTACCCGACCAACATGACCGTTGCCCAACTGACGTTAATTCCACGTGACCTAAATAAGCCTACTGTTTCCCTGTACCTGAGCAAAAGTTGGCCAAAACGTCAGAGTGTGAATGCGGCATTGAGCTGAGAATGTTAATGGGTGATAACTCATTCAATGTTGTCAAAATAATCATTCATAAACCTGGATGGATTTTTCTTGAAAAATGTGTAAAATTCTTTTATTTCGAAACCATCCAGGCTTCTCAGGGGGCGGGTTTACACACACGGACTCTTTCTGATGAAAATATTGCTAGTTTGAGTTTCTACTATGATTGAAACACACCAGCAGATACTTCACAACTGTTTATAGCTCTGTCATTGACAAAATATATTCTACCTTTATGTCTTTGTCTCATAAAATATCTATATCAACTTTTCTATCCATCTGAAACAACTAACATTATTATCTTACAAGCTCCTAATTATTTCTCCAGTTCCTTCACAGAGGGGTTGTTTTTTGATTATTAAATCCATCAGTTTGTCATTCAAGAACATTTATTAAACTCTTCAAACAATGGGGTGTTTAGATGGGGACTGAAGGAACTGTATGTTCGACATATTGTTTTATCAGACCTCGAATCCAGAGAAAGAGACAAAGACAGGAAAGATGACGTGTTCTCATCTCTGCTGGCTGCTTTGTTTCTGTCTAAAAGTGCCCTTTGTTGATTCGCTTTCTGCAAAAGCTTTTCTGTTCGACTGACGCACAGAGGACCAAATGTTTGTCCTGCCAGTAATCTTCCATATAGGATCAAGTTGAGCACATCAAATCAGAGAAATTTTTCCTTTTTCATCAACTACCCACTTGATTTCGCTGTACTGACAGACTTCTTTATAAATACGTCTCAGCTAATCAATGAATCAGTCGTCCCTCTGTCACTCCGACTGAATCATCCGCCCACATGAGAAGCACTTCTTTACCAAAACAGCCAGTTTGTCCCGGCACATTTCCAAATCTCTGTCATTCCCAGGGCAAGTGAGGTGTCCTCGTCCTCGACGTCAACTATCTAAAGTCTCTCTTTTAATATCAGTGAGAGAAAAGAGTAGAGGTTAGGACGTCATCTATAGAAAACACCTTCTGTGAACATGAATCATAAGGGGGGCAGTTGGTGAAACATTTATTATTTTAACTTGTGCCAATCAAAACAGATCTTAACTGCAGTGCTGGAGAATCTTATGGACAGATTTATAGGCTTAAATGTAACTTTTATACTCAGAAGTTTGAGTTTAGTAAAACTAATTTCATGAATGTTTAGTGTAGATTCTTGAGTTAATTTTATCTTAAAGAATCATTATTTAAACTGTTTTTTTTTCTATTTTATTTAATTCCACAGTGGGGGTTTGGGAGAAAACCAGAAATGGAGCAAAGACTTGAACTCAGCACCCTGCAAGTTGTCAATCACGGCATAGCTTCACACATCTAAGCACGACCTTAAGAGGACAGCAGGACTGCAATGCAACAAGTTCTGGATGTTAACAATGAAGACTTCAGGGAGTACGACAAAACTCTTAGAATCAGGGATTCAGAGGATTTGGGAGCTATCTCTTGTTTTTTCTGTAAACTTATTCTCATTCTGTAAACATCCAAAAATAGGGATGGGAATGGAAAACCAATGCCATTTGAGAAAAACAAAAACAACTCCCTCATGCATAACAATTCCTTTATCAATTCCGTCCACTTTGTTTGGGATACCTTACAAATCAAAGACCCAACCCTCAAAATTTATGTGAACTTATGTTCCCAGGGTCAATTTTGCCCTGCAATTCAAGCACCCACCCTTATAATTTTGGTGAGAGTATGTTCCTGGGGTTGATTCGGCCTTGCAAATAAAGGACGCCACCCTCAAAATTTCTGTAAAATATTTCATTGCAGAAAGCAACAGAAGTGGTTAAATCTTGGGGTGCTGGTTTGGTGTAGTGGTACGCAGCCAGCCATGTCCCATACACATGCTTCTGCCGGGTTCAAATCCAGAGTGTCCTCCCCCCTACTCCCTCTCGCCCCCTTACCCAAGACTATCCACTGTCTACCTCTTCTGTAAACAAAGGCACAAAAATGCCCCCACAAAAAAATCTTTAAAAGGATGGTTTTGACAAAATCCTGCTTTACTGCACGTTTAGTGGTGGAAACACCAGCAACTCACAGAAGCATTTATATCTGCAGCTTGGCATTGAATATCAGGAGTGCCATGTGTTTGACATTATTGCCACTGAAAACATTTGTAGGCCATCTTTTCCCCAACACAGAAAATCCACAGGAATCAATACTGGAATTGTTAAAGAATCAAATCTATAATGGCATTGGTACCAAAAAAAGTCTTACCAATTCCCATCCCCATTCCAAATACACATTTAGGAAAATGCTACGAAAGGGGGCTAAAACCCCTCTTGGCATTTTACGCATCAGTGGTCTCACCTGTGTTGTGCAGTATGGTTTAAATTAAGCTAACCCCTTGTGCAATCTGAGTAAATGCATATCCCCTAAAACAATCTTCACTCACTTTGTAAAACCGTACAAACAGTCGTTGTAAATGCAGACTCCCTGATGGAGGAAGATTTTGTAATGACCTAACGCTAACCTGCTCATCTGTTCCTACAAAACACCCAAAATCTACGCTAGTCACTTCAATACAAATGCTGAACAACTAACATTTATCATAGTGACCATCCTTTAGTACCATCAGAACTTCTCCAGTTTCCAGAACGATCTGTCAGTGGTTCCAGTTCTTTCATTCTGGGTAATGAATGGTCTGATCCACCTTTCACACCGTCTCCACGACAACAACAGGCTTGTCCTCAGACGCTGATGTGGTGGTGGGGCTCGGGTTACAGAGCGAACCCTCCTCGGTGGTTATCTGGCTCCTCGCAGGGCAGTCGACACTGTCATGGAGATTGGTGTTTCCACCTCCTTTTTTATCCCTCTCCCCTCCTCCTCCTCTCCTTCCATCCTCCATCCCTTTACCCTTCTCCTCTTCTTCCTCCTCTTCCTCCTCATCCTCATCCCCCATCCGACACCTACACACCTCAATCCCTGAATCACCTGTGAGTCGCCGATGCCTGTACTGGCTCTCGTCTGCTCCGATATCCTCATCTTCATCGTCGTCATTGTCCTCTTGATCCTGGTCTTCATCCCCATCTTCCCAGCTGGTGTCTGGCTCAAAGATGTCCACGCACGGGGAGAACAGAGTCTGTTTAGGTGGCGACTGGGTGGCACGAGGAGACGGGGAAAGGGAGGAGGCGTGGCCAGAAGAGGATCCACCTCGGTTTGACTGGTGCAGAGCGGTAAGGGGGTCAAGGAGTAAGGTTGGGGCTGGGGGGGAGGTGGGAGAAAGGGCAAATACAGGAGGGAGGAAAGGAGAGGAAGGAAGGGATTGGGGGGAGGGGGAGGATGGGGAAAGGATTGTAGGAGGAGAGGGAGGGGGAGCGAATGAATTTTCAGCCTCTATGGTTATGGCCGGGCAGGAGGACCTGGAGACTTCCTGTGTGGGTAAACTGACATCAGAATGTGATCCGGATCCAGTCCTTAAACCAGCTTGGACACTTGATGTTGACGACAGAGGCAGGACTAGAGAAGGGCCTGAACTGGCTGGCACTGTGGTTGGATCTTGATGAGATACAAGAACAGCATCAGGTCCTTGGTGCTGGGGCAGGTCTGACTTTGGGCTTGTGATAAACAAAGCTAGACCAGACCCAAGTGACAGTTCTGGAGCCTGGCATTGAGTCAACGTCAGGGAAGTGGGAGCTGCATCTGTGGCTAAGGATAAGTTTGAATGTGCAGGATTTGGAGGAGGACTATGGTAAGATTTATTGTCTATCGGGATTTCAGGGTGGGAATTTGGCACTATGGCAGGTGTTGAGGGTAAATGATCCGGAGCTTGGGTAAGAGTTGGTATGGCCTGCTCTAAAAAGGAGATATCAGGTATTGATACTGGATTTGTAACCTTGGCTAAGTTCACAGCTATTGCCTCTGTAGCTTGCGAATGGTGTGTTTCAACTGGAACTGATATTTTGATAAGATCTGAGGGATCTGGGTTTGAGTCTTGGGAAATGTTCGTAAGACTTGAATCTTGTGCAAGGTTAGGATCTTTAATCAAATCTGAAGATATTGTGTCTGGAAGTTGGGTAAAATTTGCAGGCATTTGGTTTGAATCTTGGGGAAGGTCTGTAGGTTCTGTGCTTGTAGCTTGGATATGGTTTGTGGGTGCTGGATGCAAAGCTTGGGTATGTTTTGTGGGGAGTGGGCTTAAAGCAAAGGCCATGTTGATAGGTACTGGGCTTAAATCTTTGATAAAGGTTGCAGATTCTGGGCTTGAAGCCTGGGTTAGGTTTGAAGTTGTTGGGCTTGAGCCTTGGGCGTGGTTTGTTGGTTCAGGGGCTTGGCTTTGTGGGAAGTTTGAAGGTGCTTGGATTGGCACAAGGCTTGGATTGGGGTCTTGGTATTGAAGGGTAGGTGAGCCAGCGACGAGGGCTGATATTCTTTCATTATCGGGGGGTGGTGCTTCTGTTGGACCGGTTGGAACTGTGTCAAAAGTTCTTGTTAAATCAAGGACTTTTAAGGTTTGGGTGACTGTAGAGGGGTCAGGATTACAAGGTGTTGGAGTAGAGGAACCTGGTACTGAAGTGGTTTTAGGTGAATGGGTTCTTGAAGGGGTGTTCACTTTGCTCGGTGATTGATTGGAGGTGAGTGTTGTGTCAAGGCTTGGACTAGGGGGCGCACTTGAGCTACATTTGCTAACCGAAGGAGGACAGGGTGTAAGGTCGAGCTTTAGGGAAGATGAAGTTTCAACTGAATGAGCCCCCTCAGATCCAGGAGAAGGTAAAGGATGAGGTGGGGCTGCCTTGGTAACCAGTGCCACAGTAACAGTCTGGTTGGGAGCTGATGAGTCTGTGGCAGTTGGTTCCTGTACCCTGCAAGCAACCTCCTCCCCCATGTCGATGGCCACAGAGGCAGCAGTCCTCTCGGACTCAAACCGCGTCCGGTTTACCTCCAAACAGTTTGCTGCGGCAGTAATCGTCTCCATGGTGACATCAAGAGTGAAGGGTGTCACCTCGCTGGGGGTGGTGGCGTGGCTTGTGTCGGTCTCATAGGTGACAGGTGCAGATAAGGAGGAGCTACAAGGTGACGAGGGGCAGCAGGAGTCACAGGAACAACTGGAGCTGCAAGAGGAATCAAATTCATATATCAGTAAAACATAATCAAATCAGATCATTATTTAGTTCACACCCGACAACCAAAACAATATTCAGTACATCAGAGTTGTATGTTTACTTAAATTAAATGCACTGTTATAAATTTCAAGAGTCGGTTTTCAAGACATGAAGAGTTACTATTATTAATTTCAATATTCTGTGCCATAAAGTAAAGTTGCACTTGAATTGTGACTCGAACTTTCTTTAACCATATGCTGCACAGATTTGTAGACCTCAATCTGCTAAGAGGACTGGAATGCTAACATTAGCCACAATCTGCTTGATATTGGGTCGGCATGGTGGAGCAGCAGGTGCCTCACAGCAAGAAGGTGACTGGTTTAATTCCCATGTCAATCAGGGCCTCTCCCTGTACATGCATGGGTTCTCTCTGGGTACTCCGGCTTTCTCCCACAGACCAGACAAAATCATAAGGTTGACGGGCAACTCCAAATTGCCCTTAGGTTGTTCGTCTCTCTATGTGGACCTGTGATTGGCTGGCAACCGTTTCAGCCTCCCATCCAATGTCACCTGGGATAGGCTTGACCTTCTGTGACCCCAAAAGGGTTAAGGGGTATAGATAATGAATGGATGCTTGATATTGTCAGTGAATGCTACATTAACTTGTGATATTCGGCCAAATTCAAGCCACGATTCACTTCTTTGTGGTTTGCTTGACTTGATTGGTTCGGCTTGCACACCTACCACAAACCAAACTCCGGTCTACTTGAAACCGAGACACTTGTTGGCGGACCAGTACCAGAGTTGGTGTGAGCTTTTATACCACCACAAATCAACCAATTTTCCAAGAAGCAAACCAAAGTTTGTTTGGCCTGGACCAAACATGTTCAGTGTGAAAGCACCAAGACACCGAGTTCACTTGAGTGTTTTTACGCAGTAAATCAAAAGTCTACTTTTGGCTTAGCAACACATCCATGCAATTCAACTTGCAGTTCAATTCATCCTCTTACTTTCTGTACAGTGTTTAAGGCCCTGAGACAAAAGTGCACAACATCCACACATCCAATATTTCCCATTATAAACCTCGATGTTTTTTTGTGATGTCAATCTGGATTGGATCCTGATGAAATTTACCTTGATGAAAGAGACATATTAAATATATTATCCTTTTAAAGTAAATCCATTAGGTGATATCAGAGACATGATGTTTTAAAATACAGCCCCATGCTAACTCATGGGATTTTTAGAAAATTTGAGGAACATTTTGCATCCAGACAGATTGATGACTCGCCACCAAAATCTAATCATTTTTAAGTCTGGCCATTACCAACATCTCCCAAAAATTCAGCAAAATCTGTTGTTTTTGCATAATTTTGCTAACAAACAGAAACACAAACAAACAAACAGAGGCAAAAACAAAACCTCCTTGACGGAGGTAATGAAATAAATCCAAGGAGTAACATCAGAGCTGTTACCTGTTGTCAGAGCTGAGAGACGACGGGCCGTCACTGAGCGTCTGGTGCAGCAGCGGGCCGTGCTGCGTGAGCAGGTGGGGGTCGGAGGCGCGGGGCGGTTGTGGGTAACGTGGGGTGGTAAACACTGAACTGTAGGGAGGAGGGGGGGTGGAGGGTTGTGCTGCCACCTCCTCATAGGATGGCAGCTTCAGGGACGCCAGAAAACCTGAAATCAGACAAACGAAGTTAGCAAAGGATCTGACGCTCTAATCTGAGACTACGCCAAAGGCCTGCGTCTGTGGAAGAGGGCGATGCTGTTAGGGGCGGTGAAAACTACAAACAGGAACTTGTGTTGGTGTGGTCAAACAAACATATGACAGCAAAAACACAACCTTCTTGGTGGAGGTAATGAAAGTATGGAGGTCCAACAGGAGCTGGCTGAGGTGGATCCGAAGTGGATCCTCTACAATCCAGTGAGCAGATATTATGGTCTGTCTCACAGGTATTAGTAATGAAAGCAAATATTGTCCATTGAGTCTTACTGAGGTCCAGCATGGAGGAGGGGTAGGAGCTGGCTCCATGGTAGGCCAGCAGGCTGATCTCTCGCTGCCTCTGCTGCTGCTGAACTCTCAGCTTGGCTCGGCGGTGTCGGTACGCACAGCAGCAGCTGAACAGGATGAGGACGGTCCACAGCAGCCAGAACCCTGAGGCAGGACGACCAGGAGTCAAAGGAAATAGCTGTTTAATCATTACTGATGATCAGACTGATTTTAACTGAACCCATTTTTAATCAGACTTCAAACTTTATTTGCACTTTTCATACAAAATCTTGTATTACAAAGTGCTTTATATAAAAAGGAAACACAAATCTGAAAATAAGATAAAATAGAAAAACTAAAAATTGAATACAATGAAAATACAAGACCCTACCCACCCTCGTTATCCACACACACACAAAGACATTAAGAGGAGATTCTAACAGAAAACAGAATTAAAGGACTGAGGAAACGCTTTCTTGAATTAAAAATGAGGAAACACAGGGGCTAACACCAAAATGCCATAGCACTCTGTGAGAGTTATTTTCATTTATATTTCATTTTAATTCTATTCTCTATTTTTTATTTATTATTATTATTCTTTTTACTTCCTTTGTACTAGAGAAAACAACTGCCAGAGTCAAATTCCTTGTACCTGTTGCATACTTGGCAATAAAAATAAATAAATAAAATTATACTAATTAATGAAATAAAAAATACTATAGGGAAAAATGAATGAATAAAATTAAATTAAAAGTAATAATATGGTAAAATTAGGTGGCCAAACACCAAATGTGTAGTAAAATAAAAGTAAGAAAATAAAAATAGATGAACAGAGAATAAAATTCTAAACAATTAATCTGAACTGAAATGGAGAAATAAAACAGATTAAGATAATTAAAATAAATAAATAAAATAAAATTTAAAATTATAATATGGTAAAATGAGATTGCCAGACCCTAAATTTGTAATAAAGTCTGCTAAATGGTCTGATGGTTTGGTTGTGCCTCATTGAAAGATAATATACAATTCAAGTGAAGTTGGGACATGAATAAAAGCAGAAAAAAAATGGTTTTGAATCATTTCCCCTACAAAGACGAGATCTTTAACGGGTCAAAGACAAACTTACACCAGAGTTCGTAGTAGTAGGTACAGCAGCCGGTCTCTCCACAGCAGTGTCCCGTCTCACACAGATACCCCCCGTTGGCGTTGGCTCCCGGACAGTACCGCGGTCTCCCCAGCAGGGGCAGGCTGCCACCGGAGTGGTACTCCATCGCACCCCTGCTCTGCCCGGAGCTAGTCCCGCGCCACCGCTACGTGTTGCTTGTAGCCACTAGCAGCTAAAAAGCTGTTAGCTGCAGAACTCTACGCCCCGGTGGTTCCCCTCCTACATTTTTGAAGAGTTTTGAGTTCTGGCTGAACCTCTGCTCCGGTCTGGGTTAAAGGTCAGAGTTCAAAGTAAAACCTCTAGCCTGGCAGTGTGGATGAGGTCTTCTGATTAAGAGATACTAAGATCAAATACATATTCAGGCACAGCTACGGGGCTCCCAAACTCAAAGCCTCGCACCCCCCCACGCCCCTGCAACAGTCATGCTAACAAGCTAGGAAGCTAAGGCGATCGTTTTAGGTCAGGTAGCACCAAAATGCATTCAGAGTGTCTTCAAAGCTGCTGAAAAAGAGCTGTTGTCAACTTTATTGACTAAAAGTGCTGTGATGATTCAAAAAGAGGGAACACCTCTGTAGCTGTGATATAGGCTGGTGGAGCGGGACAGGACGAGGGCCAATACTGTAGAGAGAGAGAGAGGGAGACAATAGTTTATTGATAAACCGAACAACAGCACGTCTCTCACACACACAGCAGAATCTACTACAGGCCTGTTTGATATTCATCACTGCATCAGCTCAAACCGCGGGCCGACACAATGCTGCCTCTCTGCTCACACACACATACCTGACATCCTGCGCTTCAGAGGACATCACTCCCTCCTGCATGTAACCATCACTGAACTACATATTAGAAAATACTCTCCATATAAATACACAGTTTGATCCTGTTGATACCAGATGAAGTTTAAAGCTCCTGCTCCAAAAAGCTGTTAAAAAATAAACAAACAGAGCATTATGGGATATTTTAGTGGCCTACATTCTTATTTAGTTACTCATAAACATTGAAATGATTTTCTTGATACTGATGTCATTATCAATTCTGCTTATCAGTCCAATTCTTTAACGACTCCCTTATGATTCCTGATAATTTCCTGTTTGGACATAAGTCGACCTCACACTCCACTCCACCCGCACTCCAGAAATTTAACGCTGTGTCGCACAGGTTAACTGTTGAAAAGCTACTGCTGTTTCCCACTTACTACATTTTGTGCAGCAAGCGTATTTTTGTCCAAAATCAGGTCATAATTTTGACAACTACTGCCCCCTGTAGGCCTGAATACATCTTAGACTTCTTTGTTATCATTTCTGCAAACTTGTCTCTCATGGGAGTGTGACGTCCTTGATTTATGAAGCAGAAAAAAGTAGAAGACGTGAAATCGATTCTGAACTACAATTGGTTTTCCATTCCCATCCCTGTCCCTGCTAAACGCCCATGTTTTTAAGTTTCATTTAGTGATGCACGATATGAAAAACTTCAACCGAAACCGATAAGTTCATATTTTTATATTTAATATAATCTTTTTGCATGTTAAAATCTTGATCCAACCACTGAGCCGTTAAGCTAAGCATGCTGACCGGACTAACGTCAGATGTCCATATGTCTGCGGTAAAACTTACTTGTAGTCTGATCTTGTTCTGTGTTATGTTATCAAGTTATGGATGTGTGGCAACAATACCTAAGAAGGCAGAGATGGACACATCTGAAAAGAAACGACGGCTTGGGAGGGTGTAACGTGGCTCCAAATGTGCATTAACTTGCAAAAACCCGGGCTCTAAACGACAGAAAAGGGCTGATCATCGAGCGCTATGAACTCCATCACTTTGTCGTTAATGGCTTTAGCCTTTTCACTGTCTCTTAAAAAGTTTTTACAGTTTTCAAACGCCTGTTGAATGGGAACATCAATGCTACATGTTGTTGTTTTTAGCGTTAGCATGCTAGCTGCTACCGCAGCTGCTTCGTGTTCTTTCAATCCCACTTCGCTGTGATGGCGACTTTTCAGGTGAGCTATGAGATCTGTTGTGTTAAAACTTGAAGTCCTCTTTCCTCCTCTCAGAATTCTCACCAAACAGGTTGTGTAAACAGCAATGCTGTTGTTATCTGCTGCCACTGAGAAAAACAGCCACACTGGTGAGGCCATGTTCACTTTTGGTCAGGCAGAGACCGGGGACAGGCTTGGGTCCTTCTAGTAAGGCGCAATAGACGTAACCAGTGAGACATGGCTTTGTGTTGGGGCTACGCGGCCTGCAAACAATTTCCCCGGTTTCATTAATTTATCAGATCTTTTTATCAGATAAAAAGTACCGGGTCGATAAAAAATGATGTAATTTTCCCCCAAATCAGCCGATATTATACCGGTCTGATAAATATTGTGCATCCCTAGTTTCACTGATCTCTTTGAGAGCAAAGCTGCAGCCCTGTCTGCAAACACACTACTGCAGCTACAGGTGGATGGAGGACTGATTGGTTTTCACAGCCATGTTTGGGAAATCACTTCATGGAGCTTGAAAACTGGACTGTGTTGAGTTTAACTGTAGTGACTGTGATCACAGAGGCCAGTCCTGAACCCTGAAAAGAGCATTCGCCCTGCAACAGCCATGTAACTTAAAACCAAGCGAGGACCTGGTCTGAGCTTTGAGAAATGACTCCACAGATCCCACAATGACGCATAAACAAGAACACACACACACTGCTGCAGCAGGATCAGTGAGGATCACCGGTGGTCTGCAAAGGGTTTTTACTGGGCCAAGTTCTGTCTGGATGGGATGCTGCAGTGCACCCCCCACCCCCCACCTGATTCTGCTGCAATTAAATCTCCATCGAAACATTAGACCAGATAGACCAGATCTATTTGGGACCCTTAATCAGTACAAAATGATCCTGCAGGGACGGCTTAGCTCAACACAAACATCATTTTATGCAATATAAGTTAGCAAGTTCGCCTGTTGTGTTGTTTTTGTCTTGTTTTCTGCGATAGCAGGTGACAACAGGGGTGTCTGAATTTATGAAGTCCCTCATTTCAGCTTTACCACTTCTACTCTGGCACCAGCACTTTTTAGACTCCTGTGCTACCTGCTCGCCTGTGGTGGTTCATGTTTTCCTCCAGTTTTGCTTTGTTTTGCCTTCAGCTGATGAAGTTTGTAAGAAAGTCTACCAACAGATTCCAGGGGACGTCCCACTCTGGCTGGCATTAGCCCTCTTTCCTACTTCACACTGTGGAGACGACGGCCTTGTGGCCAAATTATTTATTATATTTATATTATTTTTTTAACGAGGGTAATTACCACGGATGCACCATACTAGACTTTCGCCAATATCCAATCTTCCAAATGCATTATTGCCAATACTGATATTTTTTTCGTCAAGAGCAGAGAGCCTTTACTTCAGGAAAACTGACTTGTTGCTATAAAATAAGAGTCTGCTTGTGTGAGGAACAGATGTCAGTAGGGCTGGGACCTAAAAATGAAATCCCTGATTTTTTTCCATAACCCTTGATTTAGTTCAGTTTAGACAACTTTATTTATCTCAAAAGGGGCAATTCATTTGTAGCTTTCCAGTGCACATTCATGCATACAGTCAGTCAAACCCATAAATAAATAATCAATCAATCAATCTGTCAAGGAAAAATATTAAAGCACGGGACAGAGGGAGATGTCCGAACAGTATAAGTAGTCTATTTACCCTTTAAATAAATGTTTTCCTGAAGAACAAACAAACAAACAAAAAAACCTCCCAGTAACACAAAAACGACAAGAGAATCAAGCTTTGTCCCTATGTTATTAAAATATATTCCCAAACCAAACAGAATTTCCCTCTTAAAGTTAAAGTGTGTGTCATAAAATGTTGATCATGTAGTTCAAACGTACTCCGGTTTGTCGACATAAACACTGAAAGTGAGAAATTTTCACAGTATATCAGCATAGAAGTCTCTCATCAATATCTAATCTCATTTATTAAACAAATACAAATACCTGACAGGACCTACTATCATGAAAACGGTAAATTTTCAGTTCAATTTATATTTTTAAACATTACAACAACTTACAATTGGAGTAAGTCGAGAAAAAAACATTGATTTTTAATTTTTAAATCTTCTGCAGAAAATAATTTGAATGAATCCATTTAATCTAAATATTTCCCAGCCCTAGATGTCAAATAAAGAAACAACATTTAACACGTGAAAAATGAACACCTGATTTTACATGTACTCATGCAGTGGTGATGAGGCGAAGGGATGTGGTACATCAGTGTATTTTACTGATATTTCTGTCGTTATATCGTCTGACACTGATATTCGACATTTCTGGCCAATATCTGCCGATACTGATATCGTAACGATAATTAATTACCTTCACCAAGGATATTCTCTGTCTGTTTGTCTGTCTGTCTGTTGGCAGGATAACACTATTTTGTTGTTTTGATTTTGGTGGTGATCTCAACACTGACACAGAAAGGATTTGTTGACGTTGCAAGTTCGGCAGTTTTTCATGTTTTCAGTTATAACTCAAAACCATCTGAACAAATTTTGATAAAACTTTTCACAGAACGAGGAGGAAGTGATTTGATTCTAAAATATTTGTTAATATTGCCTGATAGGGCAGTTCTGGGTGATAACTTAGCTTTCTGAGCACTTTTTGTTTTTATTAAAATTTAATACAAGAGTTATTTTACAAAGGAGAAGCAGAAAGTGGATCAGTGTTGTCATGGGATTATTTTCTTTATTACTTGATTGTAATATTGCTTCTTTTAATAAAATTAAGACCTCAAAACATTGGTTGAAAGTGCCATCTTACTGTTCTAGCATGTTTTGATTATTTCTTATTACAACCCTGCTGGATGCTCCTCCATTAGACCCTGAAATGATGTCCTGGCAGAGACTTATGTGTAGTAAGGATCCAGTAGACCTGGAATTGACCGTTTGGAGTACCATCTCCATCCCTGTTGTTTCCATGAGCTGTAAACATGTCACTATGTGGCGATAAAACTCAAAATGCATGTGCCTCAGCTCCAAGCAGTAGTCAACACTAGTTCGACATTCTGTTAGCCCTTGGTTTGGTCATACTGAACATCAGGGCTGAAAGATTTATTGTTTTCTGATCGAAATCCCAATTTCAGACAACGCAATCATGTGATCGCCAAAGCTGCAACTTTTTGCAGCGCTCCTGACTGACCCAGGATCTGTTGTGTCAAATATTTTACACATACTATTTTACAAATTTGCAGACAATTTGCATTTAAGAATAGCTCGCAAATGAACGGCTTACTCAAAACTGCGAATCAGTTCTCATTATTCACTTGAAAGAGCAGTTCAACAGAGTCGACTCGTTCATGAACGTCACATCTCCACCGCAGAAGTGCTGGTCAGCAGGTCAACAACACAAAGCCTCTGTTTAGGAGTAGAAGTCTGAGTATCCCTTAAATAATGAAAATACATTATTTATCATCAATATTAGATGATGAATAATGTGTTATGTGCATTTGATCATTGATTTCTTTACTGTTGTCTATACTGTAAACATAGTGAATATTGCACTGAAGCTTGTTTTGAAGAAAATCGTGAGTCGAATTGAAATCTGCCAGAAAAATCACAATAAGATCTTTTGCTAAAATTGTTCAGCCTTATTGATGAATACCTTCAACGAGATTAAACTACAGGCACGGCCCTGCATGCCCAAACATCTTTGTAACGCTCTTGTCTCATTATTAACTTTGTTTTTGTTCCTCATAGTCGAGGTTCGCTGTTGAAGTTTCTGCCCTTTTATGTAGTTCTCTTGCTCATGTTATAATAATGCTGGGGACTGAAATAATAAATCTAATATGTGTTTGGAAAGGATGTTGCGCAAATACAAGACCAGACACTGTTTATCAGATCATAGCAGGTGGCTAAAAGGAAAAAAAGGCAAATATATAATTAAATTATCATAAAAATACAATCTGTAGGAAACAAACCGCCCTTTAACAAGGCCAACGTACCACCCTGATGTTAAAACGACTTGTTTTTCCCGGTGAGGCAGTAATGCCGACTGAAACCTGCTGAGGATCAACAGGAGTCTGACTTCAGGACCAAGGAGAGCACACGCTGGAGGAGGAGGTGTTTCTCCAGAGTTTAGGTCCTCCAGCCTCACGTTAAACTGTTTTTAATCCACATTAAAGCTTTTATGCCTCAACCGTGATTTTAAATACACAAAAGTAAGTGACACGGCCACTATATTAAGAACACCTTGCTAGTCGTTGGACCCTCTTTTGCCTTCAGAGCTCCTTAAATCTCCTTTCTGATGTTGAATTTTAATTTCAGCTGCCATGTGATTGGCAGATTGGATATTTGTGATAACACCATAATACCCAGGTGAATGGGCACTAAGGCCAGAATTTTAACTTTGATATGGTTCTAGTAACAATCAAAAACTATTCATAAGACCACATCAACATTTGAACCAATTCCAATGAATTTGGGACGAGATACTTAAAGTTCAAACTGATAAACTTTAATGTTTCTGCAAAACATTTCAATTTGACGCCTGCAACGTGTTTCAAAAAAGCAGCAACACAAGACTGGAAAAGTGTTCGGACCTTCAACAGGTTAACGCTGCCACAGCTACAAGGTCAAGGTCAAACTCTACCACGCACAGACAAAGCCACATATCACCAACACCTCATCTGAGATGGACTGAGGCAAAGTGGAAAAGTCTGCTGTGGTCTGAGTCCACATTTCAGACTGTTTTTGGACATCATGGACGTGGTGTCCTCCAGGCTAAAGAGGAAAAGGACCATCCAGACTGTTATCAGAGCAAAGGTCAAAGGCCAGCATCTGTGATGGTATTGGGGGGTGTTAGTGCCCATGGCATGGGTAACCTGCACATCTGTGAAGGCTCCATTAATGCTGAAAGGTACAGACAGGTTTAAGACGTCCCTGCTTATTTCAGAGACGACGAAGTGAAAGAATTCACCAACAAAAATTCAACAGTTAAAGTCCTCGGTTCACAAAACAGGAAAGGTGATGTAACACAAACAGGCCCCTGTCACAGCTTTTTTGGAACGTGTTGCAGACATCAAATTAATAACGAGTGAATATTAACTAAAAAACAATAAAGTTTATCAGTTTGAACATTAAATATCTTGTCTTCATAGTGTATTCAGTTGAATATAGGTCAGGGTTCCCACTCTTTTCTAGAAATCATTTTCCAGGACGTTTCCCGATATCTCTAGCTAGCTCCACCGCAACATATTGAACTTAAAATGTATTTATCTCTAACTCTCAGGCATGAACATTGTCTTTTAGCTATCTTTTTAGTCTGGCTTTTATGAACTGTCTCACTATTATATATTTATGGTTTGTACTCTTTTTTTTTTAATCTTTATTTACTGTTTATTTATAAATATATTTTGCTGATTTACTGTTTAAGTAGCCTACATTTTATCTAGCCATTTTTTATTATTTCTTTTTGTCACCCATATTTTTGAGTTTTGAGATTTTATTCCTGAACTTGCATTATTTTATCTGCTCATATTTTATGGCTAAGTGTACATTAGTTTACAAATACGTTTCCTTCATTTCCTGTTTGATTTTTGTTCACTAACAAGGTAGAAAGAAGATAAATACTTTTCCAGGACAATTCAAGCTTTTCCAGGACATTTGACTTTTTCCCTCATTTTCCATATGTTTTTTTATGACTGGAAAATTGGTCAACCATTTTCCAGGTTTTCCAGGACGCGTGTGAACCCTGTAGGTCACAGAGGATTTGAGATTATTGTTTTGTTAACGCAGTGTCCCATCTTCATTAGAATATGGGTTTGTAGCTGTGGCCTCCTTACATCAATATATACTTATTTTTATTATATTTTCATGATCAAATCCTGCAGACGAACTCCTTCATGCTGCCAAAGTGGTTAAAAACATCATTACATGATAAAAACCATGTGACTCAGGCGCCAACCTGTTGTTACTGAATGGCAGCTCCTGTTGTCAGAAGAGCTTTAAAATCATTTATTAATGTTATAAAAACAGGAAAATACCCCACAAATCAAATGTGATGTTATCATAATGGTCTCCATAGTGAGGCCCCCCGCCACATTAAACACACAGAGGCCACATGTGAGCATCATAAATGTGTCACTTTAACATCGTTTTACATTAAAAACATAGTTTTAAATCAAAAAGCGAAACCAGCAGCGTTTATCCGTGATGATGATGTATTTTTAACCCTGTCCAGGCTGCAGACGGACCCTCCAGCCCCCGTTAACGGCACAATCTCCCGGTGGCAGATAAACAAAAACAGCCGTTACCTCCGTCCGTCCGCCGCCCTGCTCGGCGTCAGCCCGCCGGCCCAGCTGCGCTCTCCCTCGGTGTGGATGCTGTCCGTCACTCGGAGCGTCGGTGAACGGTACCGCCGGGGCCTGCAGTCTCCGCTTCCCCGCCTTCTCGCTCTCCCTCCTCGGTGCGACCCTCCGCCAGCCCCGCCGCCATCAGCGCGAGGGACACGGAAAGCGCACGAGGCTGGAGACGGCGCACTTCCGCCCTCTCGGTGGTGAGGAAAACAAAATAAAAGCATGGAAAGACTTATTTTCTTTTTCTTTTTTATTTTTAGGTACAATTGTTATCAGTCAAAAAGTAAATTATCAAAATGTGTATAAAAACTAAGCCGAGTCCAAACAGGCTAGAGTGAGTTATCACCATAAACTACAGCTGAAAGTATACAGGGTTTTAGAATATAGCAATGGGTACACAAGATTCTGATATTTAATCTAAAGTTATTTAATTTAATCTGCTGTTTCACACTTTCAAATTAAAAATCTTTGCTTTGTGTTTTAAGGATGGCTGCATACAAACACCTAATGAGGTCTAAAAAATGTCTAGGGACCCTACTACAAGTATTGTCATTATTATTATTTTTAAATAGACAATAATACAAACACCAAAGTCACAGTCATGACGACCAACTTCATCAGAACACGTCACTGAGAGGAACTTCTCAAACAAGAGGTTACAGCGGGATGTTATATGTTGGAAATTGTGTTGCTACTTGTATGCCTTAGACCAGTGATTCCCAAACTGGGGTACTTATACCCCCAGGGGTACGCAAAGTGATGCAGGGGGTACATTTTAATAATGATAACACGATTCTGAGTGCAAGGTGTGGGTGTTCAGGGTCAAGGATATTATGATGGTAATTGAATTATTGCTAATATAAGTGACAGGAATATGTGAGGTTTACACTTTCTTAGTTCTTTCTAGTCTTTGTAATGTATTTAATTGAATATGAGTGTTTTAAACAATGTCCAAACTTCATTGGAACTGGGGTTTGATCTGCCTTGTGCATTATTTCTTCACCCACTTTAGGACGTAAACTTTGAGCAAATGAAATCAAGTTTCATTCTAAACATTTTGGTCATGACTTGTATGCTTTTATTTTGTAATAGCGGCACAGTCACTAAACCGGAAGCCGCTCGTGCCCGTTCTGTCAAACCTGACAGCCCCGCCATTACAGCCCCCCACCGGTAACGGCTCCGAGCCCCCCTTATGTGGCGGCCTGTGCGCTTGTCGCCTAAATCGGCTCCGGTGTCACTAAAACACGTCCTCCAATCATCTCCGATCTAAAATGTCGTCCCACAGTGACGGGCACGCAGGACGCCATGTTGGTTTCATGAGCTCAGTTTATGGCTCCTGCTCAGTGAGGAAGATCTAGACCAGAACATGAATCCAGATCACAGCTCCAGTCTAGACCAGAACATGAATCCAGATCACAGCTTAGGTCCTCAAAAACCTCAGGCTGTCTCCTCGTCCGTCTCACTGAAGTGTTGATCCGGACAGGAGAAGACAGATTATGGATTCTTATGGCGGACGCACTGGTCTCTGATTGGTGCGCGGGGTGGGCTGCGCGCCAATCAGAGAGCGCGCTGAGAGAAGCTGCTGCTCCTAGCAACAAGAGGAAACTTTATCAGTTTAGTTTAAGGAGGGAAAACTTTAGCGCCATTTATCAACCTGTGAGCTGTGTTAATGAGCTATTACAGGAGGAACTTAAGGTATTTAAACTCTTTTATCTGCTTTTAATTGATTCAACCTGTTCTCCAGATAAACTCCTGCTGTAGTGTTAATAAAGAAATATAATTAATCACATTAAAACACTCTTTATTAGCTTATTTTGATGACCGGTGTTACCATTCTTTGAGGCCCATGACCCTTTAAGACTTACTTATACTCTCTTTTTGTCAGTTTTTACGCTGAGATGAGTATACCTGACAAAGAGGCTCATTTTCCACTATGAACACAAAAAACTGACAGTCTGACCTCTGGAGCCCTTTTTTGCCCCATTGACTCTCATTAAAAATGCCTTATTTAACTTCCGCTGCCATTGCAATACAGAAATATAAAATCCTGTTAATGCCTCTGTAACCCTGTCTCTCAATGGCACAAAACTGCACCAGTTAAAAAAATCACAGATATATTACACCATTTTTAATGTTTGCAGAGAGGAATTGTGGGAAATAATGACCTTGATTGAACTGATGGGATATAACAGTGACTGTGGGCCAGTGGAGTAAATTATTTCAACTAGATGAAATTTCCAGTTGCTGCTAATTATTGTTATATCTCAGACTGATAAAAAGCACAAAAATCCAATTTGCTTAAATCAAATAAAGTAATTCAGTTTTGGTGTAAAAAAGTTTAACTATGTAAATAAACTGGCTGTTAAAGGATTGAAATAATGAAAGTGAATTGACATTTGGTGTAAATGAGGACCGAAGAAAATAAAAAAAGAATCTTTCTTTTCATGTTTAATATCTTTATATATCCAAAATATATTCAAACATCCTAAAAGGGCTTTAAGAGGAAAAGACTGATTTTTTTAAAGGAAGGCCTGAGTGTTGATTATTTATTAATTGTGGGTGTCTTTGTTTGTTTATCTTTTATATTTCATTTTCAAATTCATTTTTTTCATTTTATTTTGAATTAGCATAATCATTTAATCAATTTTTGTATTTAATTCCATACATTTTAATTCTTTGATTTGATCTTGCTTCATTTTCTGATTCTTTTCTTTCTGTTGGTATTGTGGAAATGATGACCTTGACTGAACTGATAGGACAGAACAGTGACTGATGGCCAGTGAAATGTGTTATTTCAGCTAGTTTAAAAAAAACCCAACCCAAAACACTTTTCATTCATCAAATAGAAAGTAAGTATTTTTAAGTTTAGACAAGTTTCACTATATAAATAAACTGGCACTTAGAGGGTGAAAATTATGAAAATGAATTCACATGATGAGTACATGATGCCACTGAAAGCCTTATAATGAACCCCTTTACGGGTTAAAACTACTCAAACTGCTGGCACTGTGAAGAAAGTCAGAAGTCCTAAAGCCGTGGACTTTTTGTCTTGTTTATAGAAGTACTCTATCGGGGGGAAGAGACATGCCGAACACACCAAAGCACAATATGGGCCTGTTAGATGATTTTTCTGACGGACTCCCACCATCGTTAAATCCAGAGACATCCCAAGAACAGCATTGTGACTTTTTAAAATAAAAATATGAAATAAGACTAAAGTATATTTTAGCGTAGACTGGAGGAAAGCCACCTCTGCAAAATGTGCTGTCGAGTCTCTTTTTTCAGGTTTTGACACCTGCATGAACGAATCAAAAGTGAGACAAAGTAAAACTTTAAAATTCATATCTCATGATTCAAAAATGTCTGAATTGGACTTTAGTGGTAAGATTAGTTGTAACCAGCTTTCAGCCTGATTTTAACATCTTATTCCTTGAGCTCTCTGATAAAGTTTTCAAGAATTTGGATTTTTGATTTAAGGTTGAATCCATTTGTCAGGGACACACTCACTTCTATCTTTAAACATTTTACAAACTTAAAAACAATCTGAAGCTTAAACCTGCCGAGGAGCCAAACGGAGCAGTTTTGGTTTAATGACTTTTTATTTGAAATGTTTTGTCGCCTCCTGGTGGTCACACAGTGAACTGACCCACACAGACCATATTCACATGCCATGACCTAAATATAACCTGAATATGACCTAATTTCAGCTCTTTAGTGACCCGAGAAATCAAAAACTGGCAGCTGCATGTTAACACAAATAAATAAACAGCCAATCACATGGCAGTAGTTCAGTGCTATAAGGTAAGCTCAGAATAGTGAGGAGAGTTGATTTCATAGACTTTATCTCTTAAGAGAAAAGGCACACAGGGTTACCTGCCAACTCTTCATCGGCCTTCGGTGTGAGTGGATGGTTGTTTGTCTCACTGCATCAGCCCCTGCAACCCTGCACGTGACAAGTGGTAAAAATAATCAAGGCTGATGTCTGAAATGTTATGGTCCAAAAAGGCGCAGGAGATGTTGAATTTTGTTAAATTTGATGATCTGAGCTCAGTTTTCTGAAGGGACATCACTGCACAATAATGTCTAGTGTTAAAAATATACCAGGGTTCCACAATAATCGGTATCGGCAGATATTTGCCTAAAAAGCTGATTATCTTATTGACCTGTATGGACATTTTTGCCATATATATATATCACAGCCAATATATTGACCATAAAAACTGGCCATAAATATCCAGTATACTGATGATGGTATTGGCAAAGCAGGTGACTGAGTTTGAGTGAAGACATGGAGCACTGAGTGTGATCTTTGACAAATAAATAGAGATAAAAATGGTTTTAGATAGAGATAGCAACATTTTTAAACAGAAATAAATGTTTTAAATTAAAGGAAAAGGTATTTTAAATAGAGAAAAAAATGTTTTAAAATAGAGATAAAATGTTGAGCTTGCATCTGCTGTTGATGGTGATCATGTTAGCTTTTAAATTAGCCAGAACTTCGGCCCTGTTAACTCTGCAACTTCAGTCTTGGTGCAGAGAAATAAATCTCCATTGTGCCCTCGACATGATCGATTTTGATGTGAGGACGTTAAACTTCTTTATCGTCAGTGTAGAGGATGAAATGCGCCAAGAGAAACTCAGGTTAAGACCGCCGCAGCTTAACTGCAGCTACTGCTGCTATGCCACTTTGCTCAATCAAAGAAAGTGAGAGGAGAAAGTCTCACTTTAAAGGATAATCTGCTCCAGAAAACAATTTAATGTCCACGCATTCACTTATTTGATTATTTGTCACAGCTCTAGCAGTCATATATCTATACTTAATATAGTTTTTATTTCTGTTTTTATTTCTCCTTTTGTCTTCCTGATGAACTTCTGTGGTTTTTGTAATATCAGAGCTCTAATCAATCAAAACAGGAGAATTTCTCTTTTACTGATAAATAACTTTCAAACAAAAATACACACAGAAGTCAAGACAAGCTTTTACATATAAGCAGACAGAGGGAACTGCATGCACTTGGTGTGAGGTAGCACAAATACATAAAAATATACCAAAACAATCAGTGTTGTTTTATTTTAGCACCAAGTCATGACAAATGTTACCTGAAGACACTTTACAGAAGAGCAGGTCAATGCCCGCTCTTCTTCTTTAAGCCATTAATGCTGAGTCAGCATGAGCACGGCACTTCACACATTTATCAACAGGTACAGCAGTGTGTAAAAAAACGTCTGTCGTGCTGCGTTCCAGTTCTGAGGCCCATCATCAGAATTTCCTACAGGGAAGTCGGCGGATCCTCACCACCCCCGAGTTGACAATCCAAGATGGCTGCCCCGACTGTAAACAGTTATTACCGTATTTTCTGGACTATAAGTCACACTTTTTTTTAATAGTTTGGCTGGTCCTGTGACTTATAGTTAGGTGTGATTTATATATCAAAATGTACATAATTTAACACGTTTAGGTTAAGAGGTTACTACAGTCAAGAAAACGAAGAAAGCTAATCGCGGGCCGAAAGCAAGATGGCCAGAGCTGGAGGAACAAGTCCACAGATGAGTGCTTGAACAACGAACTGCCGGGAGAGACTTGTTAACGGTGCAGGTACGTCTCCACGCCCTTGTATCTGCCAAGGAGATGAAACCTTCTTGGTGTTAACACTTCATGCAACGCAACCATCTCTCCATCAGAGCAAATGCGACTTGTCCGGAAAATATGGTAAGCTCCTGTAATATTCTGTTTATTAGCACTTCTGACTAACGTTTTTGGCACTAAATCATCTATACATAGTTATTGTTCGACATATATAGATGGAAATGCTGCCATAGTGTTATTCACATTCTTCATGTGGTATGTGCAAACCACAACGCAGGGCATGCTAACAACGGCTAACAGTAGCCTTGTAGATCGGAAAGTTTTTTCCGACTTTGTAGCTGGAACGCTGATAACTCAAAAATGACGTCATTTCCACTCCAGTCTTCCCATTAGGCAGGCAGGAGGCCCTGATCAGATCCAGACTCATTTTTGTGAGAGGGGAGGGCAGAGACGAAGGGGCTCATTCATGAGAGAGGTAAATTTAGATAGAGGTAAATTTCAGACAACGCAATCATGCGATCGCCCAAGCTGCAGTTTTTCGCAGTGCTCCTGACTGACCCATGATCTGTTGTGTCAACTATTTTACAAATTTACAGACAATCTGAAATGAACAGCCTACACACAACTGTGAATCAGCTCTCATCTTTCACTTAAAAGAGCAGTTAAAGAGTGGACTCATTCACGAACGTCACATCTCCACCACAGAAGTGCTGGTCAGCAGGTCAACAACACAAAGCCTCTGTTTAGGAGTAGAAGTTGGAGTATCCCTTCAATAATGAAAACAGATTATTTATCGTCAATAATAGATGATGAATAATGTGTTATTTGCCTTTGATCAGTGATTTCCTTACTGTTGTCTGAACTGTAAACATGGTGAATATTGCTCTGAAGCTTGATTTGAAGAAAATCGTGAATCTAATCGAAATATCTGCCAGAAAAATCGCAAGTAGATCTTCTCCTGAAATCATTCAGCCCAAGCCCGGACCATAACATTGTCTTCATCGTGTTTCTCTGGTTTCTCAATCCAGTGATCAACGGTCTCTCGTTGGGGTTGATTGGTGACTCTAAATTGCTCTTAGGTAAGAGTGTTAATGGTTGTCCGTCTCTCCATGTGGCCCTGTGATTGGCTGGCAGCTGGATCAGGGTGTCCCCCGCCTCTCGCCCAGTGTCAGCTGGGATAGGCTTTGGTCCCTGGAGACCGTTTAAGGATGAGAGATGATAGATATCTGACTGGGCTGTCTTCAGTGGATCAGTGAAGTCTGTGGACCTGGACCTTCTCTCATGGAGGCCACAGCTGCTGTCCCCTCACATGTCCCCTCACATGTCCCCTCAGATGTCCCCTCACATGTCCCCTCAGATCCTCCTCAGACTCTGAACGTTCTCCACAAAGTCCGTCAGACCTTCACAGCCTCAGGCCGACGCCTTCAGTGGAGGTCTTTCTCCTCTTCTTCCTCCTCCTCCCTCGGGAACGTTTCACTCGCGGTTTCTTCTGCTGCAGTGAGTCCACCATCGTCTCCTCGTCCTCTGGTTCACACTCTTCATGTCCATCAGCCCCTCGACCCGGATCAGCTGAGGAGGACCGACGGACGGCTGCATGTGTGTCACCTTCTGTTACTTCATCGTCTCCACTGTCGGCGTCAGAGCTGCAGGACAACAGGGCGGCGAGGTCTTCAGACATGTCCTGTTGTCCTCCGTCCCCTGTTTCCTGTTGTTGTCCATGGTTGCCGGGGCGACGACCTCTGTCATTGCTCTGCGCTCCGTCTGCAGGGTCAATGGGGGAGCTGAGGGCAGAAAAACAGATAAATGCTGGTCTCTGACAGTCTGGATCAACTCTGAGGACGATAAACTTCTCAGTTAGGGCTGGGCGATATCAAAGTTTCAGCAGAAATAAGACAGTTAAATATATAATTTTTAATTTTAATGCCATACCGTAACATTTTTAATGCCATGACCGTGAACTCAAGACAAATTACACAGGATTGTTTTTAGCAAAAGAAGATTTTTCATGAAAACTGTCACTACAGCTGTTAGACTCTACAACAAAAACCTCTCCAGTGTGCAATAAACCATATTTATGTTTATAATACCTCAAATTTTCCACTTGTAAAATATCAAACATGCACATAACCACTGTAAATATACCACTTACTATATACTATTATTTTGTATTTTCATTTTGATTTTATTTTTAATTACTTTATTTTTTCATTTGTAAGTTTCTTTCTTATATTCCTCTTGTACCCTGCAGCTGCTGTAAATTTTAAATTTCCTCCTGTGGGACTAATAAAGAAATATCTAATCTAATCTAATCTAATCTAATCTAATCTACAAATATCTCATCTTAAACATATCAAAACTTATGGAGCTGTAACCGTTCTTTGAAATCCACATTTTCTGGACATTTTAGCTTGAAGTTGCATTTCCTCATTTCCCTTTTCTTCCTCCACCTGGTCCAGCCACAGTGGTTCCCCATGTTTACGTGGATGTACATATCTGATGAATCACAGTTTATTATTATCTATTATTATATTATTATTGTCATATATTATTAAATATTTTTCTTGAAACTACAGAAATAATTTTTAATGCCACTGAGAATGAAAAATTGAATGATTTTTAATGCTTTTTAAGGCCCTGCAGAAACCCTGGTTATGGCCTAAATATGGGGGAGGGGGGAGTAACAAGAAGACAGAGCCAGCCAGCAGCCATATTTTTATTTTTATTTATATTTATTTTGTATTTATTCATATTTTTGTTTAGATAGGGATAGATAGCATGGGATTACTAATCTTTTATAATCTAATCTAAAATAAAAACCCAGATTTCAATCTTTTTTTTTCCCTCTTGAGGAAAAACCCTCTAAGTGACACAGAAATACGAGAATCAAGTTTAGCTTTTATGCCATAAAATATATATGAACCGAATTCCTCCTTAATAGTTCAGTTGCTGCTGTTATTTAGTCATAAAATGTTGATAATGTAGTTTGAATGTAGGCAGGTTTGTCTACATGAACACTGAATCCTGAGCTGTTTTCACGGTACATTGGAGTAATTTCATGAATAATTTCATCTAAAAAACAAATAAAGTCAAAACAGGCATCGTCTCAAACTGGAAAAGTTTATGTACATCGTCAGGGGATCTACTCCGACATTTTATAGCATCTGGCCTTTCCAGAGTTTTGGGGATGAGATTGATGCTGAAAATATAATGTAAAGAATTTTATTATCATTGTACTGTTTCTGTTTTATGATATCTGGCAGTAGGTGTAATATGTGTAAGTTAATTTTTTTTTTTAATGTCTGGTGTTTGGAGGTAATTTTGACCTTTTGTCTGTTTTTTTGTTATAATAATAAAACAATAAAAAGACTTTGATAAAAATAAAATAATAATAAAATCCTAAACATGTGCTTATGTAAAACCTGACCAGGCCTCCCACCATGAAAACTGAACATTTTCAGTGTTTGTATTTTCAAACATTGCAACAACTTACAATAAGAGTAAGAGTAAGTCAGGAAATGTCCTGTTTTTTAGTTTTTAAATCTTCTGCAAAAATAATTTGAATGAATCAGTTTAATCGATAAATTGCCCAGGGACTCACCTGTCCTCATCATGGCAGGTGTTACTGGCTGTTTCTTCTTTTATTTGTGGAAGTTGCTCTGAGCAGCTCGAGGACTGAACCGTTTTCTGGACAAAACATTATTTGACTTTCAGGATCACGGAGTTTAAGTTTACTCTTCTGATGCAAACACAGTATGTCTACGTGGTCATGACGGGGCAGGTCTTCATCTCACCTTCTCTCGGATGTACAGGGCTGATCTTCCTTTCCCCGTGGCCCTGAGAGACTTTTTGATCTCCTCGGGCGTCAGTTTGTTCACCTTCAGCGGCGTCATCCTCCTGAACGAGTTGATGGCGAATGTTTCAAAGTCTCCGGTCAGCTGAGGGAGGGCGGACCTCAGCAGGGTCAGGAACTCTGCCTCCTGCAGACCTGGAGGGAACTTCATGGTCTGAACCGGGAGCTTAATGTACCAGCACGACCACCTGATGTCTGTGGCTGCGCTCATGGACCACCGCCTTCGTTTACCTGCCAGAGAAACCAACTGTCGCTTTAAAGGGATACGCCAACATTTTTTGTTTTGTGTCCAACTTCACTCCGGAGTCCATGATGAGCAGATAGACCATTCTTTGACTGTGCTGCAGTAACAAGGAAGAGACGGGCAGAGCTCGCACAACGCTAATTAGCTTAGCTCAAACACTGGGAATCAATAGGTACTGTTAGCCTGACTCTGCCTACAGTCATCAGATAAACTCTTCAGTAACTCTAAACGGTCCTGTGTGCTTGCTGTGACTCATTTTTTACTGCATTATGTTACTTTATCTTCTGCTATCACCATATTAACTTCTTCTTCTTTTGAGTAAGAGATGTGACATTCATGAACGAGTCGAGTCTTTTGAACGATTCTCTTAAGTGAATGATTCATAGTGGTGAGTGAGACGTTTGTTTATGAGCCAGTCTTAAATGCAAATTGTCTGCAAAAACAAAAAACTCACAACTACAAATCAGTTCTCATCGTTCACTTATAAGAGCTGTTCAAAAGACTTGACTCGTTCACGAACGTCACATCTCTAGCTCAAACTGTGGTGAACGTGCTTGTAAGAAGGTTTAGGAATAGAAGAGTTTATCTGATGACTGTAGGCAGAGGCAGGCTAACACTTCCCATTGATTCCCAGTGTTTGAGCTAAGCTAATTAGCGTTGGGCGAGCTCTGCCCCTCTCTTCCTTGTTACTGCAGCACAGTCTAAAGAACGAAGTCTATCTGTTTGTCATGGACTCAGGAGAGAGCAAAGACACAAAAACAATAAAAATGTTGGCGTGTCCCTTTAAAGCTTTAACTCACTGAGAAGTCCATCACACTGGCTCCCATGACAACATTTGGATGTGGATTTATGGGACATATTTGAGGTTATAATTATATTTTAATCTATTCTTAAACTGATTTAAACCTGTCGGAGTTTCTTGTCTCACACTCCAACACCTGAGAGGATACTGAACGTCTTACCGTACTGAGACAGAGCTTCTTCGTCACTGTCCTTTAGCAGACAGACTCGGAGGCGTACGGGGGGCTCCCATGGGTCCCTCATGTCAATGGACGAATCTCTGCGAGAAAATCACAGTCTTAAAAAACATCCTTCAGCGTCTCTGTTGGTTCAGCAGTATTAAAATGTAGATTTATAAACTCATATTCATACATGACACCGGTTCAACTGATGGAAATAAATCAGCAAAGTAAGGATGGGAATCGAAAACCATTCAGTTGAGCCTTTTCCAAAGAAGCTGGGACGTAAAGTACTGAATTATATCAAATCATCCTGTCCTCTATTCAACTGGATCCACTGGAGAGATATCTAAAGTTCAAACTGATAAATGTTGTTTTCTTGTAAATATTCACTTACTTTGAGTTTCACGTCTATAACTGTTGAAGCTTGGTAGGTAAATTTTCTCGTTCTTGTTGATGTTTGACTTCAGAATGTTTGTCTTTTACCAAAAGTTTGTAGAGTAAAACTTTCGAGCAGAGCCTTGTTAGGGCCTGATATGTAACAGTGACCTGAAATGTTATAAATAAAATGTAACAAAACCCAAATGTAATAATTAGTTGATAACAAGATGCTGAGCCCAAAACATAACAAGCTTTTACCTAAAATGTAATAACTTGTTACATTTGGGACAGTTATTACATGATGCCCCATGATGTAGTCAAGTGATTACATTTTGGGCTCAGCATCTTGTTACTTTATCGACCAGTTATCACATTTTGGGTTGTTTTACATTTTTTCAATTACATTTCAGGCTCAACATTTTTGTTACATTTTTGACCAGTTATTACATTTGGGGTTTTATTACAATTTTTAATAACATTTCAGGTCATTGGTTTAAACAGATATTGTGACTTAGGAACTGCAGGTTATGATAAATTATTTAATGAAAAGTGTTTCTTTTTTTGTTTAGACTCACTGTTGCACAGCAGGAAACACATATTTTTTCTGTAATATCCTTTACTGGGAGGTTTTGATGTGCATTTTCATATGCAAAATAATGAACATTTAAAGTGGTATATACACATTTCAGAAGAGGGATAGGGCCACTGAAAAAATACTTTTGAGGGGTACATATATGTACGTATGTATGTATTAGTTCACCTTTTGCAAATGAAGAAGGAGGGATTATAACCAAATCCAAATCCACTAGTACTACTAGCAGACCCAAAACAGTCTACTAGTAGTACCAGTGACACTTTTTTCTTTACTAGTAAAGTCTACTCGTGCACTACTTGACCTAAATATTCGTTTTGTTGTGACGTGCTCTCTCTGTGACCCACCTGGTGCAGGCCTCTCCTGCGTCATTGGCTGTTTTATGTGGAGGGAAACGCCGCTCTGGGCTGGTGAGCGTCGAGCCAGGCGTCTGAAATCAATCAACAGGTCTCTGTTAGTTCATCACACTTTAAAATGAAAGTCTTCATGGGTTCACATCCAAAAAACACGACTAGAACGATCGTCTCCCTCAGACTGAGGGTACAGTGGGGCAGAGTTTGGGAAACATTTTTCCTCTGTGGATTTTACTGGATTTGTCCGACTCCTCGAGCTCAGGGGTTGAATCTTACACAAAAAAACAATGAAACCAATCGATTTAATCATCTATCGCTCAGACGGTGGACATGACTTTGATTCATTCCTCATTTATGACCAGGACAGTGGCCCCTGAGGCCCCGCTCAGCTCACTGTAACTCAGCTGAGAACAAAAATGAAGGAGCAGATGTTTCAGGACATTAAAGGACTAGTTTGAGCTTTTTTCAGCACCTTTTCAGATAAACGATAAGATTCTCGTGCTCACAGGAAACTGACATGTGAGATTCCTCATCATTGACTCTGGTAAAGTTTGGACTTTCCGGGTCAATAACTCATCAATGAAACATTGTATTTACTAACCCAACCCCTCTTTTTAATCACTGCCATGAAGACTGTGAGCTACAACCTCGTCTTCCTTCAAACGAGCCGTCCTCTGAGCCAGAAAACTTCAGTCTGTCTCAATACGCTGTTCCCACAGTGGGGCAGTGCTGTGAAAGAAAATCCAATAACTTCACCATGAAGAGATGTGACATCTTCAAAAACAGAACACATTAACAGTTTGTAATTATGTTGTTTCATTGATGAGTTATTGACCCGGGACATGCGCACAAGAAACATTTTTTGTTAAGTCAATCTGAACCGGATCCAGATGAAATTTACCTAGATGACATGGACCCCACATTATCCTGTGAAATTTGAAGCTAAAGTCTGTGAAGAAATGGCAGAGATATTATTCTTTTTAATGTGGCCCAATGTGAACTTATGGGATTTTTTTGCTTCTTTGGGATTTTTTTGCATCCAAATCAAGATCCGGATCACCACCTAAATCTAATCAATTCTAAGTTGGGCCATTACCAACATTTCCTGAAAATTTGTGCCCAATTTACTGGGAGAAGATGAGAAAGGAAAATCAACTTTAAATCCAAAAAGACGTGGAAACCTCCTCTGAATCAGAAACTTAAACTAAACATCTTTCTGTTCCCATGTGTGGATGAAAATCAAAGAAGAAACACAAGTTACAAAAACTTAATAAATCTAATAGTCTCTCCGATCTACTGTTTGAACCTATAATTTCTTTTTCTTTCTGCCCATGTGTCTTCAGGGGCTCTGTAGGAAGCTCCAGCCTGAGTCTGGAGGTGTCATCAGGAGAACCTGGACTCACCTTCACCTGCAGGTACAGCGCTGACCTGCCCCTCCCCGTGCTCCGCAGGGTCCTCTCGATCTCCTCCGGGGTCAGCTTCTTCAGCTTCAGCGGCACCAGCCTCTTGGACGTGTTGACGGTGAAGGTGTTGAAGCCTGCGCTCAGCTGAGGGAACGTGGACTTCAGCAGGTCCAGGAACTTGGCCTCTCGCAGGCCCACGGGACACCTAACCTTCTGGATCGGGTGCTTGTACACTGGGACGGAGAGACGAAGGTCCAGGTGAGGAAACTCAGCTCATCGTGACTTCTGATGACAAAAGTACCAGAGAGGGACCCGTGTGCAGGGACGAGGGCGCCAAAGGTCCATACTGGAGGCCGGTCTTCTTCGTGTAGAGAATCACTTATTCTATAAAGTTTGATCACTGTAACTGAAAGTATGGTCTCGTTCTTACGTGATGAATGTACCAATAAGGACGATGATAATGTAATAAAACTGCTGTCTGTTGGGTAAACCTCACATCCATAAGGCTGGATTTCTCCAGGCTAAGACAAATGAAACTTTGTTTTATGTGGAACTCAAATCTTTTCATGAATCTGTAAAATATGTAAAAGTGAGAAAGCTTCAAGATGTCTGGTTTTATGGAAAATATCATGATCCATGTGACTGGATAATGACTGTTTTATTCTTTTCTTCAAATTTGCATATATATTGATTTATTTTCTGTTGTCTTATTTTTGTTTTTATGCATCTTGATACATTGTAAAAATTTTGTTTTATTTATTATTTTTGTCATGTTCTGCTTTTTGTTTGATATTTACGACACTCCCTGTACTTCACTGTTGTTCTGTTTGTATGAGGTCATGTTGTTTGCTTATTGTTATGTTTGTTTGTGTAATGTTTCCAATATGATAATAAAGTTTGTATAAAAAAAGTATTACTTATTCGGGTCGAAGAGTCTGTTAGACCAGTGGTTCTCAACTGGTCTGTCTTTGGGACCCACCATCACCCCTTTATGTCGAGCTGCGACCCAAATTCAACTCATCTTCTCAAATTTATTAAATAAAAAGATGCTGCGCTTGAAAACTGAGACAAATTTTGGCGTCAGCTTGCAAATAAACTACAATTCCCATAATGATCACAGCAGCCGAGGAGACATGAATGGGATTTCCCATGATGAAATTCAATGGTTTTATGTGACGTCAGTCTGGATCAGATCCAGATGAAATTTACCCTGATGACAGAGACATGGACCTCAAATTAACCTGTGAAACTGGAAGCGAATCCGTTAAGAAATGGCAGAGATATGACTTTTTTAAAATTCGGCCCAACGTTAACTCTTGGGATTTTTTTGCATCCAAACAAATATCCAGATCACAGGCTAAATCTGACCATTTTTCGGTTGGGCCATTCCCAACATTTCCTGAAAATTTCATCCGCCCAGTGGTTTTGTTGTCATCTTGCTAACAAACAAACAAACAAACAAACGAACAGACGAACGAACAAACAGTGCCAAAAACATAAGCTCCTTGGTGGAGGTGATTTCAGCCTGTTGTTGGGGCTCTGGTCACAAACTCATTCGATCTAAAAGTTACTGGGAGAAGATGAAAAAGGAAAATCAACTTTAACTCCAAAAAGACGTGTAAACCTCCTCTGATTCAGAAACTTAAACTAACAACTGAAAACAAGCTGCTTTGTGTTTTTAAACTTCTTTCTGTTCATGTGTGGATGAAAATCAGAAGAAGAAACACAAGTTACAAAAACTCAATAAATCTAACAGTCTCTCCGATCTACTGTTTGAAAGCAGCTGAGTAATAATTATATACACGAAGAAGACCGACTTCCGGTTGGTTCTACGGAGCTATGGCGGCGCCCTGGTCCCGGAGCAGGATCATGCTGATCCGGCTCAGACCTTCAGACCCTGACTTCTCTTACAGCACTGATTGAGAGAGTCTCCCCTGAAGTCCCGGACCAGGCAGACCCTGAGGACGATGAAGTCCTGCCTCCTCCTCCTCCTCCTCAGAGACGGACATCTGCAGGAAATAAAAACATGAGGAAGAATCAGACGAACAGAGTTGACCCAGTCATCGTTGGTCTGGGCTCATACTGGACCTTGTGCCCAGTATCTGGTAATCAGGGTCCTTCAGGTGTCTCTGCTTTGCCCTGCTGATCTTTGGTGGCTCCTCAGGGAGCTCCTCCTCCACCTCATCTTCACCCTCTTCATCCTCCTCATCTTGTCCTTCCTCTTCCTCAGTGTGGACATGGGTGGTGCAGCTCCAGGAGTCCACGTCTGAAGAGATAAGAGGTAAAGACGGGATTGGTCTGTGGGAGCGATGCGTTTAAGGACTTTCTGTGGCTTCAGGATTCATTTCTAAACCACTTGGATCGTCCTGGATCTTCTCCTGAAGACCACACCAGGAGCTAATCAGCCAATCACATGGCACCATCTCAGTGCGTTGCCATTTTCCAATTGGTCTAAGGTTTAGATTTGTAGTGAATGTTAGGGCCGATAAAATCCACGACCACCGAATCACGGAATTGGACGTTAAAAGCAGAGTTCAATATAAACACGAAGTATCATGGAAATGGCCGACAGTTTACGTAAAGGTTTGTTTTTCTGAATAAACAGGAACGTATGTCTCGGTATAATGCTCTGAGGGGGTCTCTAAGGCTGGCACGATGCAGCTTCACCTCACTCCTCCTCCTCACTCCTCCTCCTCCTCCTCCCCTCATTAACGACGCAAACATTGCGAAGCGTCCGCCTGAGACGCCGGCTAAGTCTACAAAGAAGCTACGAAACTCCGGCTAACTCCAGAGCACAGGGCAGAGCAGTTTCCCAAAGATCATTATGTGTCAGGAGATCAAATGTTGTCAACATACTGTTGACTGGACCTGTACAGATACGTGTGAGGAAGAGTGAGTGATTATATTTCATTACTTTATACAAATGTCTCAGGGTGAAATTTACGTAAAATACTAAAAACTGAATTCGCAAAAATTAAAAAGGAAGAAAACAGAATATGGGAAAACAACTCCAATTTTTTAGGGCCCTAGTATGTGGATCTGTAGTGTATGATTCTGTCGGGCACTCTCAATGAGGAAAAAATATATAAATAAACATAAATAGCAAACATAAAGCTTCAAAGAGGATTATACCAACATTAAAAATTCCCAATGTAACGAGCATGAGACATCACTAAAGTCAATTTAAGCTTCTTTTCTATGCAATAAAAGAATCAATATTGAAGCAGTTTTTAAAGAACAAATAAATAACCTTTACCTTTGTTTCCATGTACGATTTCTACTAATGCTATATATTATATTGTAACGCCTCAAAAATATGTTTAGAGGTACGATCACAGCAAAGTAAGTTCTTTAATGACTTTATAAAACAAAGCAATCTAATGTCTTGAGGCCTGATTTGTTGTACTGAGTGATAATTTCCTACCAAGGACACACAGAACAAGATTAAAACATTTTATTCACCTTAAAATTCTGCCTCAATATCATTTGCACATGGAAATGTTGCCCTGTTGGATTTTGTGCCCTCTTCTCTTAACAATCTTAAAGTTTCTGCTGTTTTAACCTTTAATTTGTTTTATTTTTGTACTTAAAAACTGTTTTGTTTTTAGCTCCAAACATGTCAGTGCACTGAAGTGCTATGACAAAAGTCTGTTCTGTCCTTTTCTATTTAACTTCAATGGACATCTTCCCAATTTTAGAATTCCCAGAACGTTGCAACCCTAGCTATAAAACATGAGACGATAAATATTAATGCCAATGTCCGTACCGGCCACTTTATTAGGTACACCTTGAGTCTCAGGTTGGACCCCCATCATGTTCAACCAGGGGCTAAAACGGGCCTCAGTCCTTCATACTGGACAAAAATACAAAATCACACCTTCATAACAGATCAACACCTGAGGGGTCCAACCAGAGAGGTGTACCTAATAAAGTGGCCGGACAGACTGGCTGCAGAAACACAGTCAGTCTTAATTTTAATAAAACATATAATCAATCATTAATGAGAGTTTGTAAAGCACCTGAGGGGCCACGCCCCCCCTTTTGAGAAACACTGCTGTAGGTGCAGATCAGTTTAGAGGCTTCATGACTTTAATATTTAAATTAAAATAAAGATTATTGGTAAAACCTTAAGAAACTAGAAAAGCACTCAGACGTCCGCCGAGCAGCTTCAGTCTCCCAAGGTATCCGTGGAGAGACCTGCAGGATGGTCCTGTCCCGCAATGTCAAAGAACCCTTTAAACAAGTCCTGGATCCGGATGGTGATCCGGATCAGTCCCAAACTCCAACCATTTGTTCCTTATCCCATTACACACATTTCCTGAAAATTTCATCCAAATCCGTCCTTAACTTTTCAGCTCATCTTGAGCACAAACAAACAAACAAACAAACAAACAAACGCCGGCAAAAACAGAACCTCTTAAACGGTAACGAGCTGTTGATGGTTTTAGGACAGGTCACCCAGCCCTACCTGAGGACTTAGGTCCACACCTGTCTCTAAAACCACCCCCAGCCTCTGGGACCCACCCGTCCTGCTCAGGGAGACCCTGGGCTGCAGGATCGCCTCCAGCTGGACCCTCTGCCGGTCAATCTCCCGCCTCAGCCCCGCCGCCTCCTCCTCGTACCCGGACACGGTTCTCTCTACGACCGCGAAGATCTCCCGGGCCGCGGCGGTCAGCCTGTCGGAGATGATCCCCCTCAGTAACTCCGACTTAGACACCTTATAGTCCAGCGGGGACGCCGACAGCCTCTCTGCCTCCATCTCTGTCATGACGGGACACAAATACAGTCCCACTGGAAACTGCGCCGAGCAAAGGTTCCGCCTCAAGCCCCCCTCTTCTTCTTCTTCTTCTTCTTCTTCAGAGGTGCAGCTCGGGGGGCACGTGCGGCCCCTTTCCGAATTTCCGGTTAAAAAGTGGACATATTATAAATAACTACTGCTATATTAGTGCTTAATTACAGGAAAATAGGCTCAATGTTATATCAAACTCTTAGACATGTAACCCTAAGTGACCTCAACAGTTTATAGGGAACACTATAAGTGGATTAACCCTAACTAACCCTGTAAACTGGACACTGAAACTTACACTGGTGTTAATGAGACAAAACTGGACTTACAATGGAGCTAATGAGTCAATACTGGATTTACAATGAAGCTAATGAGTCAAAACTGGATTTACACTGGAGTTAATGAGTCAAAACTGGATTTACACTGGAGCTAATGAGTCAAAACTGGATTTACACTGGAGCTAATGAGTCGAAACTGGAGTAAATGAGTCAAAACTGGATTTACACTGGAGTAAATGAGTCGAAACTGGATTTACACTGGAGTAAATGAGTCAAAACTGGATTTACACTGGAGTAAATGAGTCGAAACTGGATTTACGCTGGAGCTAATGAGTCAAAACTGGATTTACACTGGAGCTAATGAGTCGAAACTGGATTTACACTGCTGTTAATGAGTCAAAACTGGATTTACGCTGGTGTTAATGAGTCAAAACTGGATTTACGCTGGAGTAAATGAGTCAAAACTGGATTTACGCTGGTGTTAATGAGTCGAAACTGGATTTACACTGGAGTAAATGAGTCAAAACTGGATTTACACTGCTGTTAATGCGTCAAAACTGGATTTACGCTGGTGTTAATGAGTCAAAACTGGATTTACGCTGGTGTTAATGAGTCGAAACTGGATTTACGCTGGAGCTAATGAGTCAAAACTGGATTTACACTGGAGTAAATGAGTCGAAACTGGATTTACACTGGAGTTATTGAGTCAAAACTGGATTTACACTGGAGTTTATGAGGTTGACTTTGGATTTAAAGAGTAAGAGTCGAAATGCAATGAATGTAAATGAAAATAATTAGAACTGTGCTTTCAGTTGTTTAAAACAGTAACATGGCCAACTTCATAACCAAGAGAGCCTCATAATTTCTTTTTTAGTGCCTGATTGACGCACTGTTAGATATTATCGGGCACTCTCAATTAGGAAAAAACAAATAAATAAAAAAAACAAATATAAAGATTCAAAAGGGGATTATACCAACATTAAATATACAATAGCTCAAACACAATTTAAAAAAAACACAATTTAATGAGCATGAGACACAACTAAAGTCACCTTAAGCTTCTTTTTAATGCAATAAAAGAATAAATATTTACAATTTTTTAAAAAACACAAACAACTTAGCTTTACATTTGTTTTCACATACAATATCTTAAACATACAAGGTCTTAAACTGGATTAAAATAGTCCCACTCAGGTCTCTGCTGGTTGAAAACAGCAACAACTGGATTTACTTTGGATTCAAAGAGTAACAGCTGAAATTTACTTTTGATGAAGATAATCAGAACTGTGCTTTCAGTTGTTTAAAACAGTAATGGCTGGATTTACACTTTGTTTAAACAGTAACAACTGGACTTTTACTGGTTTAAAGAATTCAAAGTTGAAATTAAACTGGATTAAAGTAGTCTCTACTGGGATTTGATGTTTACTGGATTAAAAGAGTCAAAATTTGATTTTCACTGGTTTAAAACAGTAGAAATCAAATTTACACTGGATTTAAAAAGTGACACCTGGACTTTGGCAGTTAATTTGAGACAGCGTTGGTTTTTAAAGGTTTAAAATGTTGATAATTGGACTTTTACTTGATTTGAAAAGTAATAACTGGACTTTCGCTGCTTCAAAAGTGTCAAAACTGGATTTTAATGAGATTACTTTTACCATTTACATTTAAGTTTGATATATTTCAGGTGATGATCAGGACTTTCCTGTTTGCCTCACGACCTCTCTAAATCCCACTGGCACACACCTCCATTTTACTCCATTATAAAGTTTCCTGAATACTCGTGCCAATCTTGACATGTCAGGAAATTATTACGGCAGCTTTTCCTGTTCAGAGATGTCAGAATAGTTTTATGTGTTCTGTGAGTTTATCTGTAGCCATCGCCAGCCATTTAAAGAGTTTCAGAAGCTTTAAGCAACACAGAGGTCATCTGAGTGATGCTTAAATGTTCTTTTTTCTGTTACAAGAAAAACCAAAAATATCAGCACGGTGTCAGGAGAGTCTCCACTAAAGGAAAATGGTTAAGCGTTTGACAAAGAAAAAATTACTATATGATAATACTGAGTGTTTTCTGGGCCCCTGTGGTGCTCCTGATTGTAACACCAGGCTGTTTTATCTTCATCTGCTGTTACAGAAACACTGACGAGCACTCAACGTCCATCACCACAGCTGTCAGGGCTGCGAGGAACAGTTCTGCTCACCTTCAGATCTAAAACCTCATGAGAGGGTCCATATGGGAGAGAAACCAAACAGCTGTGATCAGTGTTACACTCACCAATAACTCATAAATGTATACACTCAGGAGAGACACCATACGGCTGTGAGCAGTGTAGGAAAAGCTTCTAACAGCTCTCAACCTACAGATCCAGAGAGAAACCAAACAAGTGTGAGCAGTGTGGGAAAACCTTCACTCTGCAAAGCTCACTAACAGTCCAACACTAACACTCACACAGTAGGGAAACCATACAACTGCAGGTACTGTGAGAGATTTATCTCACACCAGGCTGAAGCCGATCAGCTGTGAGTATCAATGTTATTTTCACATATTTTACATAAAATGGAGGTTCATGACCAGCTCTAGTGTCAACATGGACAGAAAATGTTGAGGTCACTTTCCTTCTTTCGAAAAGTGTCAGATTATTCTGGTCACACTAACGTCCCAGAATGCTGCTTTAAAACTCACTCTGGACTTTACCTCTTTCATGCATGGTGTCCACTACAATAGACAGATATTTGGGATAAATGTTATACCCATTAGGTTGCAGTACCATGTCCAACTACCAGGTGGTAAATCCCCAAACCCTTGTCTTAAGTTTCATAAAAATATTTTCTTTGCACTTTTTTTCCCATTATTGCAGCATAAATTCAAAACAGCAGAGGAACAGCTAATTGGGTATTATGCCTGTATTCAGATTTCACATAATTTTGTATTTTTATTTTAATTTTGGTGTAATTCACAAGTGAATAGTTTAATTAAACTGCAATAAAACATATACTTCAGATTTGACTTTTTCTTTTGTTTACCCTTAATAAATGTTTGTCAAAGACATGTGTTTGTAGACCTTTATGAAGTTCCACTAAATCACTATTTATACCGTTGATGCATAGTGTTAGGGTTACAGATACATAACCCCCTCAAAATATAACACTGAAAAAATGCCATGATTTTTAACTTGTTTGAAAGTAAAAACAAACATTTATAAAAAAAAAGTATTCATTTGGATTTATGTATTTATGAAAAGGGTTAAGAGCATCTGATTTCCACTTATTTCCACGTCCTAAGCATCTTTCAAGGTTTCTTTATTCGCACCTCAAGGGTCAATTTGCGTCCCAACATTAAAAACAGTAACAGCATGCATCCAGATAAATACATTCATAAATAAAAACCCCCTAATAAATTTTAAAAACAAAAATCACATTTGAAATACAAACATAGAGACATCGATCTAAAGACTTTCCCCAGGTCGGTGTTTTATCTTGCCCTGACTTGTTAAACTTATGGACGCAGAAGAAAAGAGTTCCTGTAACATTTTATTTCACTTTTATTCACAGAGAAATTGTACACACTGATTTCAGTTTCTATTCTTTAAGAGGTGGAATTTCTCTTTTTCTACTGTGCAGAAAAAAAACTCTCAGAATGAAATAAATTAGAACAGAAACAAAACTTAAATTCAGTCAAACTTTCCCACAACATCAGACTATTCCTACAGATCTGCAGACAGAGCGACAGAGTCAGATAAATGACGATCTCTCTTTAATAATCAATCATTCATTCAACATGGACACCGCCAAGAGGACCAACCTGATCAGGTCCCTGATCAAGAGGAAACGGGATGTTACAGGGTGACTTTTGTGTTGGGACTGCAGTAGCTGTAGTTCCAAAGTAGTTTAATAAAATCTTTTTACTCTTGCAGCTAAATTAAAAATCATGAAAGTAAAGTGATATCACAGGTCTATAATATGTTGGTGGATAACCATAATGATAAATCTGAAAGTAAAAGACAGGAGTGGATGAAAGATTTAGGAGCAGACATCTCAGTTAATGAATGGAGTAAAATATGTTTAAAGACAAACACTCAAACAATGGACACCAATTTAATTCAGTGTAACAATCATCAAGGTTCACTATATCACTGTTTATGGAATTGTGATGAAATTCAAAAATCAACTAATTTAACCTCAAGTTTGTCTCTTGAGAAACTGACCTACAGAGTGGAGATACTGAAGAGGTTATTGAGAGACTGAGCTAATACTTACTATGAAAATGTATGCTGTATTGTACAGGTATTTTTTATTTCCTTCACTTTTAAAACATTTTTTTAAACCTTATTTTATTTTTTAATTATTGTATTTTTTTTTTTAACTTTTATTATTCATTCAATTAGTTTGATACTCTAAGCACAGTGAATTTATGACCTAATTTTGGTTTATTTTTATTTTATTATTGGTTTGGTTTTTTTTTTAAATGTATTGTTTAATTTTATGTATTATTATAACATTACCGTTATTTGGTAATATTATAATAATATTATAATAATACAGAGTTGTACAGTTTTCACTCAGTGAGGAGACTATACAACTCTTCATCGGGGGGAGGAGGAGGAGGAGGAGAGGGCGGGAAAAAGCAGTAGTAGCCAGTCAGTAGCTACACACTTTTGTTTTACTTTTATTTTTTTATTTTATTTATATTTATACATATTTATTTATAGTTTTGTTTAGATCTATCTTTCTTTTAATAAATCTGTTTTACTTAATCTCATTTTCCCTGAAGGAGTTTTTCCCAAGTACTATCTAATCCAATCTAATCTGATCTAATCCAATCTAATCTAATCTAATCTAATCTAATCTAATCTAATCTAATCTAATCTAATCTAATCTAATCTAATTTTAATGTCTGCCACATGTTCAAGATGTTCAAGTGTTTGATGTATAAAAGAAAAATCTTTAAATAAATGCTCAAAATAAAATCATGAAAGTTGTCGATCACAGATTATCACACTGAACATGACTTCATAAATTTATTTTCAGCTCTAATCCAGAATAATCTCACAGACCAGCACCACGAGAGCTTCAGGGCTGGACCTCAGAACTACGTCCCCCCTCCACCTTTGCTCTGCTGAGCGACCTCGCCCTCAGAGGGCATGCTCACCACCCAAGGCATTCTGGGTAGATAGTGCACAAGCCACTCCCCCCAGCTGCTCCTTGGCTCCTCCCCTCCTTCATCTCCTCTTTTCACCTCCCACCCTCCCACCACCCAGTCCAACTCCGCCCTCCCCCCGCCTGCCTCCTCCCTCTCCTCCCTCAAAATCACGCTGTAGTTCTTTCTGGAAACTTCTCCGCCATCTTGTCCTCCTCCTTTCTTTCCTCCGTCCTCCTTGGTGAGCCGACACTCCTCCATCACATCCCTCCACCCCTCTATCTCTTCCTCCCTCCTTATCAGTCGGTACAGAGTCTTCCTGTACACCCGCCCCTCCTCGCTTCCTCCTCCCGCCGCTCCCTCTCCTTCTCCTCCTGCTGGCTTCAGATTGACCAGGAGAGGTTCACCTCCTCCATCTGCTCCTGCTTCACCTCCTGCTCCACCTGCTCCTCCTGCTTCACCTCCCTCCTCTCTGCTGACATACAGAACAGAGCGGTGTGTCACAATCTCCTCTCCGGCACCGCCCATCGCCAAAAGCCTCAGTCCGTCGCCCTTCATCCTCAGCATCACCTTCAGCGGAGTGTAGACCCTCCTGTACCAGAAAACCAGACGCCACACCGTCACCAAAATGCAACCGGCTGACACAACGCACAGCAGGAGGCAACCGGCGAAAAGCCAGAAACAAAACAATGTTGTCCCAGAGACTTCTGCTTGAGAAGGCTGGGCGTAGGTGGTAGTCGGAGCAAGGAGGATTGTCGTGACTTCCTGGATCGTTTCTTGTGGCGTTGTTGAAGGAGAAGAGCTGGTTGTCCTGGCAGGTGTTGGTTGCGTGATGACAAAAGTTTGAATAGGTGCAGGTTCAGTGGTAGTTGCAAGTTCAGTGGTTGGTGCAGGTTCAGTGGTTGGTGAAAGTTCAGTGGTTGGTGCAGGTTCAGTAGTAGTTTCAAGTTCAGTGGTAGTTGCAAGTTCAGTGGTTGGTGCAAGTTCAGTGGTTGGTGCAGGTTCAGTAGTAGGTGCAAGTTCAGTGGTAGTTGCAGGTTCAGTAGTAGTTGCAAGTGCAGTGGTTGGTGCAAGTTCAGTGGTTGGTGCAAGTGCAGTGGTTGGTGCAAGTTCAGTGGTAGTTGCAGGTTCAGTGGTTGGTGCAAGTTCAGTGGTTGGTGCAAGTTCAGTGGTAGTTGCAGGTTCAGTGGTTGGTGCAAGTTCAGTGGTTGGTGCAAGTTCAGTGGTAGTTGCAAGTTCAGTAAAGACTGCAGTTATGATTTCTGTCTGCAGCAGGCCGTCCCCTCTTTCTTCCGTGTCTGGTGGGCAAAAATCAGATTCTTCCAGGTCTACCACTGGCACACCCTGATGCAATGATGGAGAGCTGCAAACCTTCAAACAATAAACACAAAAACTCAAAGTCAAGGCCTTTGCACCCTGACGCTTTCATCAGATCATAAGCACACAATTTTTGCTAACTAATTGTTTTCGGCTTAGTTTTCATCAACTACCTTTTTTCCCGTGACAAAAACTGGACAGTAACTAATAAAAACAAGTGCACATGGACAAAAACTCAAACTAAATTAATTGACATTTTCATCAACAAATAAGAACTAGGCTAAAATGTTGGACAGAGACTTAATCCAATCAGACCTAAATAAAGGTGACTGCATTTCACACAAAAGGTAAGAGTATATTGTATTTCAGATTTTTTTGTATTTATTTTTAAGTTGTTAAGCATGTAAATTGGGTGAGATTTTGCCTTATAAAGTAAAGACGATGGTAAAAACGATGCTGTTTAAATTATTCTGTACGCATATTTAAATCAGCAATCAAGGGGGCGGCCATATAAAATCTGGCCTTGGTCCCCACACTGGGTAGGGCGGGCTCTGACCTGAGCATTTGGTCGAATCTTTCATGGACGAAGCTCATAGATACAGACCTTCTTCTGTTGTTCCACTCACCACTTCTTTTGCTCCATTACTGATTGTGTCACCGTCGCGGACGTAGAAGTTCGAGTCAAAGTCGTACATATATGTTTGTAGGTAAAGGTTGGGGCAGGTGCAATCCCAGGGATTGGCTGAGAAGAACAGGAAGGGCACATCCTCCTTCTTGGAGAACCAATCATCTGGCAGCATCTTGATCTGAAGTAAAACATGCAGGTTTCATATCAACACAGATTTACCTCCACCTTCTGTTTAATGTTCTCCAACCTTGTTGTTCTCGATGTATAGGGTCTCTATGGCAGAGAGGGGGTGGAGCATGAGCTCGGGAAGCACCGTGATGTGATTGGACGACAAGTCAAGGATCTGAAAACACAGGGCAACCAATCAGAGAGGATCAGAGAGAGTGGATAATGAAAGAGTTTAGATCTGACCTGAAGCTTGTTGAGTCCAGAGAAGGTTCGGTCGCTCAGGGACTGGATGGTGTTGTTGTTCAGGAACAGTTCAGTCAGACCGGGGCAGGCGGAGAAGGTGTTATCTGAGAGCGACGTCAGACGGTTCGAGCCCAGTTTGAGAACGCTGAGGGTCGGCAGGAGTGGAGAATCAGCAGAGGTCACCGCTGGAACCTGAACGAACAAACCCTGAGATCAGCTGACTGGACTCTGTTTAACCAGAAGGAAAGTCTGTGTGATCTGGAGGCACCTTGTTTCCTGAGAGGTCAATCGTATGAATGTCCTTAAAGATCTGGAAGGAGGACCAGGACAGAGTGGAGAAGAGGTTGTTGGGAAACAGCAGAACCTAAAATAGAAGAAGAAGAAGAAGACATCCAGAGCTGTCAGTGCTTCCTGTCAAAATGATCTCTTCAAACAGGACGCCGTTTGACCAGAGAAGGGCCACGTTCATGCTGTCCTCAGTGTCAGAGGACACTGTAAATCAGATATTTAGATAAACCTGAAATTTAAAAAATATCTGTCATTTCTTCACATTTATAGGAATACAGTAAACCCCCTTGGTGGGGGGTTCAGTTCTTCACAGTCCTGGCATTTCGCTTTTTTTCAGTAAGACCTATTATTTTCGATATTGCATACTTTTTCGCCATTTCCTGTCATTCCGCAGCATTGTTTATGAGTTAAAATCTCACAACGTAATGCCTGTACGTACTGATTCAGCCAATCAGAGTGTTGGTATTTTTTTTCTCGGCCACTGATTGGCTGCTGTGTATCACGTGGCTTCTTTGCTCTCTCTCAGTTCCACATCTGTGTACAGTGATCGATGTTACTCTTAATATCTCTGTCAATATCTTTTTATGTGTTTAAATGTTTTTCTATTGTTTTAAAAGTGTGTTTAAAGACCTTAAAACTCTTTTTAAAGTACTGTTAAAGTTATAAAAACATGCCTCGGGTTTATTTAAATAGGATATTTCTATTTTGTGGATTTTCACTTATCATGGGTGAGTCTGGAACCTAAACCCTCATGAGGAGGGGGGGCCACTGAAATTTTTAAAATATCTGTCATTTATTTACATTTATAGGAATATTGTCGAGCTTTAAACCAATCAGTGAAGCTTTATTTAAAGAGCCAAATACAGACTCAGGGCCAATCAACTATTATCTTAAATTTTTTTTATTATTGATTTGATCTTCAATCTAATGGTGAGAAATTTAAAATAAAACTCTGTGGCCATGAAGATCTTATTTTTACTGATGGTTATTTACTTTCCCCCACAAAGCTCAAACAAAGCATGAAAAATGACCTTTGCTTTAAACATCATCACAAATTAATCAATAATTTTTCATGAGGAGTGAATTAATTCAGTAATTAAGGAACATCATAGGAATATTTTCCATTTTTTCGTGTTGTGATGCGGGGCAGCACGGTGGTGCAGCAGGTAGTGCACGTGCCTCAAAGCAGGAAGGTTGCTGGTTTGACCCCCGTGCATGCTTGGTTCTCTCTGGGCACGCTGGCTTCCTCCCTCAGACCAAAAACATGCCTGTTAAGTTGACTGGTGACACCAAATCGCCCTCAGGTAAGAGTGTGAACGGTTGTCCGTCTCTCTATGCGGCCCTGTGATTGGCTGGCTCAGGGTGTACCCCAGTGTCAGCTGGGATAGAGATAAAATCAGACTGAAATACTTTGTGGTAGTTTTTTTTTTTCATCTTTGTGGCTCCATTTTGCCCACTGCTGTGTTACTTGGATCCCCAAAAGAGTTAAAGTGTAGCCTGACCTGGGGGGGCGGGGCTTGTCTCCATGGGGCCATAAAACTTCTCTGTCCTCACATGATCAGATAAATAAATAAATAAATGAATGAGTCTCTGCTTCATGGTCCTACCTGAGTTTCAGGACTGATGTCTGCTGGGATGTCGTCGAGTCCGGCCCCGTTGCAGTCTGTAGACGGACGGTGGTCCTTGTCCCTGCCATCATGGCATCCAGGTACGGCTGTTACCACGGCAACGTGATACACGAGGAAGAGGAGGAGGAAGAGGAGCTGCATCCTGAACGAGGGACCTCACACTGATGAGATGAGTCTGAAGCTGGATGAGAAATGAGGAGAGTAAAGGGGGCGGGCTGTTGTGTTCGGGTGAGTTTGATTGACAGCGGCTGAAACAGGAAGTGAGATAAGACTCGGCTGGTTGTCTCCTGATATCAGCATGTGCATGTTTGTCCTTCAGGAAGTGAAAGTTTGCGATTCACTCAAAACACGCTGAGGCAGAGTTTCCCAAAGTGAGGCCTGTGGCCCCGAGAGTGGGCACAGAGCTATGTCAGGGGGGCAGAGGACTAAAGTGGATCAGGACTTAAGTCTGGCCTCACAGATACTCAGGTGAGGGCACGGGACCATTTCTGTTTTATTGGTTTGTCATCACACCTGAGTTATGAGTATACCTGAGGTTAAAGACACTTTTGGACCTTAAAGGGATAGTTCAGGTTTTTGAAGGAAGTTGCCCAAGGCACCATATTTATATATTTATATGAGGTATATAAAATGAGGTGCAACGTGGAATATTTGTGTTTAAGTTATACAAATATAACCTAAATACAAATTAACAGATCAGAAGCCTGCAGGTAAAGAACACACCTGTAGGACCAACAACAGGTGACAGAGGGGGTGGGGGGTCTGCTCTGTGGCTCAGTCCTTCCTGTCTGTGACCATCAGACTTTATAACTCCTCCCTGTAACATCACTGCTGTCAGGTCAATAAATGTTTTTTAACTGTTTTCACCTCTGATGTTTGTTAATAAGTTAATAAGCACATTTAACATCAGTGCAATGCCCAGTCAGTGTGGTCTACTGTCAAACATTACTGTCGTGTTTATATTCATATTGTAAATATTGGTAAATATTCATAATGTTAATACTGTAAATTCCTTGGCCTTGTTTATAGTCTCACTTTTACTTATTTTATTTATTTTTCCTTCATAAGAAAGCTGATATATGCTCTTGTCTATTTTAATGTCTTTATCTGATATTTCTGCTGCTATACTGTGAATAAGAACAACTCAAACATCTGGATTTCTCCTCAGGGATTACTTAAGCATGTCTGGTTCTGATCTGAAGTAATCTGGAAAATAATCAAACACTTTAGAAAGTCCACAGTATAAATGAGACTTTTGACCATATTTCTGATTTTAGATCAGATTTTGGACTTAAGCTCACTTTGGTTTGAGACTTTAGACACGGTTTAGACCAGAACTTCCCATAAAGACCTTAAATTATATTAAAAACTTTGGACATTTTGGACTTTAGTCCACGTCAGAGACTGTAGACTAATGCCAGGATTCAGATTTTAGACCATATTTAAGACTTTAGACCAGATTTAAGACTTTAGACCATATTTAAGGCTTTAGACCATATTTAAGACTTTAGACCAGGTTTAAGACTTTAGACCAGATTTAAGACTTTAGACCAGGTTTAAGACTTTAGACCAGGTTTTAGACTTTAGACCAGATTTAAGACTTTAGACCATATTTAAGGCTTTAGATCAGGTTTAAGACTTTAGACCAGGTTTAAGACTTTAGACCAGGTTTAAGGTGGTTCAAGGTGCAGGGAGACTCTGGGTCCACTCCTCATTTTCAGACAAACACAGTCTGAGGCTCCAACTGGACTTTGACTGAATTCACAATCAAATAAAGTGACAAAGAGTAAAAAGAAGTTCCTTTAAAACGTTTATTATAACAATATCTGTGATGATTTTGGCTCAGAGGTCATAGGTCAGGACACATGTTGAGTCATACAGAGCTTCATTAATCTTTCAGACCACCACAGTGTGAGTTTATCCCACAGCTCTTCATGAACAGCATTAACCACCAAAATCATCATGTTTCTGTGATGGTTAATACTCCAGCATGTTAATGCTAAAATAGAATTATTATTGTTCTACGTGAATTCTCTCATGTTCTGTCTTAGAAAAACACTGTAAATATTTAACAATCCATGACTGTTTCTTGATTAAGATGTCAGATTATAGTAATTAACTTCATTCCTGAACAGATAAATCAGTTTCAGTGGTTGAATGTTCTGCTTGATCAGTTTTTGACTCCTCAGAAGAGCAGCGAGGCTCAGATTTGGGAAAAAAAAAAAATCAGAATGTCCAATAACATTTTCAGTTTGATTTTTCAGTGCTTCAGTTTGGTTTTGTGTTATTTTACATCATGTGTGATTTTAACATGTCAAAAGTGCAAAAATGCAAACCCAACAGAAAAAACTTTCTTAAAGAATCTATGAACAGTCTTTAAAATGATCAGAAACCCATAACTCATAAAAATATTTCAACATAAAAGCATTTCAGTTTTTTCTCAATATTAAAAAAGTAAAAATAATAATAAAAAAAATCTAAGCTGATAAAGAAGTACTTAAAAAACTCACTTTACTTTGGAAGTAAATAAAGAAAGTAATGAAGTAAAATGAACTTTATTTCTGAAAACAAGCAGTCAGTCTGGATTTCATGTTTGTACTTCAATCAATCAATCAATTACTTTATTATCACTGCACATGTCACAAGTACAGAGCAATGAAATTTTTCTTTACAGCACAACCTGTCCAAGAACAAACAAAGACAGACACCTGCACGGGGAGACAGGATCAGGGAGACCGTCGGGTCGCCAGCAGAGCAGCGGCCCGTTTTCTTAGACAGGAAAAAGGAGAACAACAGGGAAAGAGGAGGAGAAAAAAAAGGTCGGGAAAAAAAACCTCAGCATATGAGCAAAAACACCTCAGCATATGAGCAACATGATATGACAATTTCAACCAAAAAAAAACAAAACTCCAAGACGAGCACATATGATGGGGGGCAGGGCCATGGAAAGGTGGAAAGGCCCGTGACCTTGTCTGAGCTCAGACCCCACATTGTCTCTATTGTCCAATAAGGTGACTGTACGACCTTGAGAGAGAGAGAGTTCTGGTTCAGAGCAAGGGGGTGGGATCGAGCCTCTGTTTACATAACACTCCAGGAGAGAATCGATATCCAGCTCAAGGCCGGTGGGGAAGCCAAAACAGATACAGATAAGAAATCGTTCGGGTCAAGCCGACTGTTTCATCAACCTTTCTAGTCTTTCGGTCTCTCACGGTGATGTTCTGAATCCGTGGGCCCATTCAGCCGAGCCGAGCTGTCAACTTCTCCAAGGTGTTATCCTGCTTGCGAATGAGTTCGAGAATCTCATCAAGCTTGCGATTGAGCTCACAAATCGCTTCTGGGCGTAGGTGGTAGTCGGAGCACCGAGGATTGTCCAGACTTCCTGTGTTTTCTTGTGGCATTGTTGAAGGAGAAGAGCTGGCTGTCCTGGCAGGTGTTGGTTGTGTAGTAGCAAAAGTCGGACTATGTGCAGCTTCAGTAAAGGCTGCAGTAATGATTTCTGTCTGCAGCAGGAAGTCCCCTCTTTGTTCCACGTCTGACGGGCAAAAATCTGATTCTTTCAGGTTCATCACTGGGACGCCTTGATGCCGTGATGGAGAGCTGCAAACCTTCAAACAATAAACACAAAAACTCAAAGTCAAGGCCCTTGCACCCTGACGTTTTAGTCACATCATAAGCACACCAGATTTAATTTTGTTGACTAATTATTTTTGTTTTAGTTTTTGTCAGGGGAAAAAGGTCGTTGACTAGGCTGCATTAGCTTGCCTACTGTTGTGGTATTTGGAGAGACTGAGGCCTTTAGTGCCCGTTTGCCCAGTTTGGTCCTCATTGGTTTGGATGCTTTCACACCCACCGTGAACCGAGCCGTGGTTCCCTCTGGGGTGGACGGAGACTCTCTGATTTCAGAATTGGATGTGCTGATCCACACAAGAGTCTGTGTGCCCTTTCACACCATCACAAATCGAACATATTTCCCACAAAAGTGAACCGAAGAGTTTGTTTTCACGCCGACTTTTAAACACCAAAATGTCCCAGGGATGGATGCAGAACATGACAAAAGCTGGGATGTATCAGAAACTGAACAGAGCCAGAGCTGGAAATTTATGCAAAAGCTAAGGGCCCTGTGGCCTCCAGGGGGCGCCACAAAATCAGAAAAAATACACCTTGAATATCATGATATTAAAACTAGTTTTTACTATTAACTCTAAAAATGGAAAAGCTCACATTGATTCAATTGTAAAGTAATGCCCAATTAATATTACTACACTTGATAATACCAAATAATATATAGGTATTTTATATATAACTTCGGCACATAGTTATTTTCTTTTATTTTGTATATAGTTATTACATGGTGTAAATGTAGCTTATGTATGTAAACTGTGTGGTTAATTAAATTGTTTGATGTTGTTGTATTTATAATATATTACCTTTATTATCATTATTTATTTACTTATTTAAAGTATTTTAAAATTTGTGTTAAGGGTATTTATATTGTATTTCGGACTTTTGTATTTATTTGTAAGTTGTTCAGCATGTAAACTGGGTGATATGTTATTTTTTAAACTTAAGACAATGGTAAAAATGATGCTGTTTGATTTCTTTTGTAAGCGTTTGTAAATCTCCAAAGGGGAGGACGCCATATAAAGTCTGGCCTTGGTCCCCACATTGCGTAGGATAGGCTCCTCTCATTTTCTTATTCTATGCTTTTTTGACAACTAAAACAAGTCACGTGAGAATGAAAGTTTGCAGTGTGGGCTAAAGCATGGAGAGTTGTTGCTATAGAAACAACACACTGTCTCCCCCTGCTGGATCGGCACAGCAGAGCAGCCTTGAGAAAGTTTTTGAACGAGCTCATAGATACAGACCTTCTTCTGTTGTTCCACTCACCACTTTTTCTGCACCGTTACTGATCATTTCACCGCTGCGGACGTAGAAGTTCGAGTCAAAGTCGTACACGTATGTTTGTAGGTAAAGGTTGGGGCAGGTGCAGTCCCAGGGATTGGCTGAGAAGAACAGGTAGGGCACATCCTCCTTCTTGGAGAACCAATTGTCCGGCAGCATCTTGATCTGAAAGTAAAACATGCAGGTTTCATATCATCACAGATTTACCTCCACCTTTTGTTCTAATGTTCTCCAACCTTGTTGTTCTCGGTGTACAGGGTCTCTATGGCAGGGAGGGGGTGGAGCATGAGCTCGGGAAGCACCGTGATGTGATTGGACGACAAGTCAAGGATCTGAAAACACAGGACAACCAATCAGAGAGGATCCGAGAGAGTCATTAACAGTGTTGTAACATGTAACGTAACTACTTTTTTTGGGTAAAAAGTAAGGTAATGCACTACTACTGAAAATAGCCTAATGAAATGTAGTTCCTTTTTAAATTCAGCACAACGTCTCTTTTTCCACGGACAGATCTGACACCGATGCTGCCTTATCACCTGCCTGCATTAGACACGAGCAGTGTTGCAAAGTCTGCTTATTATAAGCGTCTTTGGGCCTGTTTTTCTCTGAAGTTGCAGCAATCTCGTGAGTCGTGGCTGCAGGTTGCGTTTGTTTTGGACTTGTTTCTTAAGGTGCAGTTGTTTATTGGGGCTCTTCGGTCCATGTGAATCCCCCCCTGAATTTTTTTCTCCCAGCTCCCAACAATAAAGCAAAACATGAGTGCAGTAGGTAGTTTGTCCACTTCCTCGTTTCCTGGTTATCGCGGCCACATGGAGCATGTGCCAGAGCCATGGTTGCCAGGTCTGCCTATTATAAGCAACGTTCTTTTTTTGAATGGTTGCTTGGCACTGTGAAATTGAAATGTTAAGTAGACGAAAATTAAAAAACGCTTTATGTAGATTTCTCTTTTAAAAAATAATGTATCACATTAAAAAAGGAAATAGCTGGAGGTTGCTTGTTTTGGGCTTGTTTTATTAACATAGTTGCTTATTTTGGAAGAAGAATCTGGAGACACTGGACAGGAGCTCTCATTCCACACAGTATGTGACATGATTTTGTAAAACAAAGACCAGAAAAGAAACACCTGTTATGTCCTCCACAGAAGAGCTTTATGTAGGCCAACACAGTTAGGAACAGAAATGGGGTTCCGCCTAAAGTCGAGCAACATAAAAGTAACGAGTAACGTCGTTTTACTTTTTAGGAAGTAACGAGTAACGCGTAAACACGACTTTTATAAGTAACTTCCCCAACACTGGTTGTTAATGAAAGAGTTTAGATCTGACCTGAAGCTTGTCGAGTCCAGAGAAGGTTCGGTCGCTCAGGGACTGGATGGTGTTGTTGTTCAGGAACAGTTCAGTCAGACCGGGGCAGGCGGAGAAGGAGTTGTCTAAGAGCGACGTCAGACGGTTCGAGCCCAGTTTGAGAACGCTGAGGGTCGGCAGGAGCGGAGAGTCGGCGGAGGTCACCGCTGGAACCTGAACGAACAAACCCTGAGATCAGCTGACTGGACTTTGTTTATCCAGAACGAATGTCTGTGTGACCTGGAGGCACCTTGTTTCCTGAGAGGTCAATCATATGAATGTCCTTAAAGATCTGGAAGGAGGACCAGGACAGAGTGGAGAAGAGGTTGTTGGGAAACAGCAGAACCTAAAATAGAAGAAGAAGAAGAAGACATCCAGAGCTGTCAGTGCTTCCTGTCAAAATGATCTCTTCAAACGGGACGCCGTTTGACCAGAGAAGGGCCACGTTCATGCTGTCCTCAGTGTCAGAGGACACCAAGAAATATATACTTAGATATACCTGAAATTTAAAAAATATCTGTCATTTATTCACATTTATAGGAACATTGTTGAGCTGAAAACCAAACAGTGAAGCTTTATTTAAACAGCCAAATACAAACTCGAGGCCAATGAACTGTTCTGTGTAAACATGGGGCCACGGTGAACCTTCAGCTCAGAGTCTAAAACCAGAGGACTGAATGAACCCCTTTATGCCCCTTTCCTGTGACTGTGCTTTAATAACATCCATTAATGTCTCTTTCTGCCTTGTGTGGGTTAACTTCTCTGTCCTCACATGATCAGATAAATAAATAAATAAATGAATGAGTCTCTGCTTCATGGTCCTACCTGAGTTTCAGGACTGATGTCTGCTGGGATGTCGTTGAGTCCGGCCCCGTTGCAGTCTGTAGACGGACGGTGGTCCTTGTCCCTGCCATCATGGCATCCAGGTCCGGCTGTTACCACGGCAACATGATACACGAGGAAGAGGAGGAGGAGGAAGAGCTGCATCCTGAACGAGGGACCTCACACTGATGCGATGAGTCTGAAGCTGGATGAGAAATGAGGAGAGTAAAGGGGGCGGGCTGTTGTGTTCGGGTGAGTTTGATTGACAGCGGCTGAAACAGGAAGTGAGATAAGACTCGGCTGGTTGTCTCCTGATATCAGCATGTGCATGTTTGTCCTTCAGGAAGTGAAAGTTTGCGATTCACTCAAAACACGCTGAGGCAGAGTTTCCCAAAGTGAGGCCTGTGGCCCCGAGAGTGGGCACAGAGCTATGTCAGGGGGGCAGGGGACTAAAGTGGATCAGGACTTAAGTCTGGCCTCACAGATACTCAGGTGAGGGCATGGGACCATTTCTGTTTTATTGGTTTGTCATCACACCTGAGTTATGAGTATACCTGAGGTTAAAGACACTTTTGGACCTTAAAGGGATAGTTCAGGTTTTTGAAGGAAGTTGCCCAAGGCACCACATTTATATATTTATATGAGGTATACGAAATGAGGTGCAACGTGGAATACTTGTATTCAAGGTATACAAATATAACTTAAATACAAATATAATAGTTATGTAGTGACAGACAACACCACTCAGGCGTGGATTTATCTAAATCTTTAATTAAGATCAGAATAAACGCAGACAAACTGTTATTTTACCTTCATCCTCATGGCTGGAGGCAGAGTCAGTGATGCCTGAGGGTCAGAAGCCTGTAGGTAAATGACACACCTGTAGGACCAACAACAGGTGACAGAGGGGGTGGGGGGTCTGCTCTGTGGCTCAGTCCTTCCTGTCTGTGACCATCAGACTTTATAACTCCTCCCTGTAACATCACTGCTGTCAGGTCAATAAATGTTTTTTAACTGTTTTCACCTCTGATGTTTGTTAATAAGTTAATAAGCACATTTAACATCAGTGCAATGCCCAGTCAGTGTGGTCTACTGTCAAACATTACTGTCGTGTTTATATTCATATTGTAAATATTGGTAAATGCTAAAAATGTTAATATTGTAAATTCCTTGGCCTTGTTTATAGTCTCACTTTTACTTATTATTTTTTTATTTTTCCTTCATAAGAAAGCTGATATAGCTTAAAGATTCTGCATGTTGTAACCCACTTACTTAATTTTTCATGCTCTTGTCTATTTTAATGTCTTTATCTGATATTTCTGCTGCTATACTGTGAATAAGAACAACTCAAACATCTGGATTTCTCCTCAGGGATTACTTAAGCATGTCTGATTCTGATCTGAAGTAATCTGGAAAATAATCAAACACTTTAGAAAGTCCACAGTATAAATGAGACTTTGGACCATATTTCTGATTTTAGATCAGGTTTTGGACTTAAGCTCACTTTGGTTTGAGACTTTAGACATTATTTAAGACTTTAGACCAGGTTTAAGACTTTAGACCAGATTTAAGACTTTAGACCATATTTAAGGCTTTAGACCAGGTTTAAGACTTTAGACCAGGTTTAAGACTTTAGACCAGATTTAAGACTTTAGACCATATTTAAGGCTTTAGACCAGGTTTAAGACTTTAGACCAGGTTTAAGACTTTAGACCAGATTTAAGACTTCAGACCAGGTTTAAGACTTTAGACCAGGTTTTAGACTTTAGACCAGATTTAAGACTTTAGACCAGATTTAAGGCTTTAGACCAGGTTTAAGACTTTAGACCATATTTAAGACTTTAGACCAGGTTTAAGACTTTAGACCAGATTTAAGACTTTAGACCATATATAAGGCTTTAGACCAGGATTAAGACTTTAGACCAGGTTTTAGACTTTAGACCAGATTTAAAATTTTAGACCATATTTAAGGCTTTAGACCAGGTTTAAGACTTTAGACCAGGTTTAAGGTGGTTCAAGGTGCAGGGAGACTCTGGGTCCACTCCTCATTTTCAGACAAACACAGTCTGAGGCTCTAACTGGACTTTGACTGAATTCACAGTAAAATAAAGGGACAAAGAGTAAAAAGAAGTTCCTTTAAAACGTTTATTATAACAATATCTGTGATGGTCTAAGCACAAAGGTCATAGGTCAGGACACACGTTGAGTCATACAGAGCTTCATTAATCTATCAGACCACCACAGTGTGAGTTTATCCCACAGCTCTTCATGAACATCATTAACCACCAAAATCATCATGTTTCTGTGATGGTTAATACTCCAGCATGTTAATGCTAAAATAGAATTATTATTGTTCTACGTGAATTCTCTCATGTTCTGTCTTAGAAAAACACCGTAAATATTTAACAATACATGATTGTTTCTTGATTAAGATGTCAGATTATGGTTATTAACTTCATTCCTGAACAGATAAATCAGTTTCAGTGGTTGAATGTTCTGCTTGATCAGTTTTTGACTCCTCAGAAGAGCAGCGAGGCTCAGATTTAGGAATAACAAAATAATTCAGTTTAAATTCCTTATTCCTGTTAAAAATGTCCAATAATAACATCTTCAACATTTTGATTTTCATTACTTTAGTTCTGTGTTATTGAACCATCACGTGTGATTTTAACATGTAAAAATGCAAAAATAGCAAACCCAACAAAACAAAACTTAGTTAAAGAATTTATGAACCCCTCTTTAAAATGATAAGATCAGAAACCCCTAACTCATGAAAATATTTCAACATAAAAGCATTTCAGTTTGTTCTCAATAATTACAATAAAAATCATAGGTGATAAAACTCACTTCAGTTTTAAAAAAATAAAGAAAGTAGTCAGTCAGTCATTCAGTCAGTCTGTCAGTCTGTCAGTCAGTTTGTCTGTCTGTCTGTCTGTCAGTCTGTCAGTCAGTCTGTCTGTCAGTCTGTCTGTCAGTCTGTCAGTCAGTCTGTCTGTCAGTCTGTCAGTCTGTCAGTCTGGATCTCATGTTTTCACTGCAGGGATGTCGGAGGAGGACCAGTTTCCATGTAGAAACTGTCAGTTAAGAGTTGAGCAGGATCCAGACCAGGATCCAGACCAGGATCCAGACCAGGGTTTCTCTGGAGCGAGGTCACGAGTGGATGACGACTAGAATATACGGATGCTGATTGAAAGAACGACTTCCTCCTCTGCTGCTGATCAGACTGAAGAGCCAATCACAGGGCGGCCTGTTGTGACTCCGCCCCCTCACGGCAGTTTTTGATTGTAAAGTTTGAACAGGTTCAACTTTGTGTCACTTTCAGACGAAGCCAAAGCAAAATAATGTGAGAACAGGAAAATAGAAGTTTGGGATGGTCAGTTTGTTTGGACCATTTTCTGATCCTAGGCACACCTGTTAAAGCGCTCCTTAATAGAAATAGTTCATCAGCCAATCACATGGCAGCAGCTCAGTGCAGACATGGTGGAGACCACCTGCTGAAGATCAAACCGAGCATGAGACTGGAGAAGAAGGACGAGCTGGTCTGTGAGAACCTGCTGATCTATGAGGATTTCCACACACAACCATCTCTGGGGTTTACAGAGGATGGTCTGAAAAAGAGGAAATATCCAGTGAGCAGCAGCTCTCTGGGTCTTGTTGATGTCAGAGGTCAGAGGGGAAAGGTCAGGGTGGAGATGATAGAAAGACAACAGGAGCTCAGATACACTCACTACAGCCAAGGTCTGGAGACCATTTCTGAACAAACAACACGTCCAGTCATCAGTGTTGGGGAAGTTACTTTTAAAAAGAAGTGTTTGCTCGTTACTGGTTACTTCTTAAAAAAGTAACTTGTTTCTTTACTTAGTTACCCTCTATGAAAAGTAACTTTGTATGTTACTTTAACGTTGCTCAACTTTGGGCAGAACCCCATATCTGTTCCTAAATGTACTGGCCTACATACATTTCTTCTATAGAGGACTCAACAGGTACTTCATTTGTGCTCTTTATTTTACAAAATCATGTCACCATGTGGAATGAGAGCTCATGTCCAGCGTTTCAATAAATTTTCTTCTGGAATAAGCAACCAAGTCGATAAAACAAGCCCAAAACAAGCAACCTCCAGCTATCTCTTTCTCTAATGTGATATATTACTCTTTTAAGATAAGTGTAAAGCGTGTTGTAATTTTCGTCTACATTACACCGTGTCAAGCATCTATTCAAAAAAAGAATGTTGCTTATAATAAGCGGACCTGGCAACTTTGGCTCTGGCGCACGCGCTATGTGAGTGAGTGTGTTTGGGGGCGGACGTGATAACCAGGAAACGAGGAAGTTGAAAGCCTACCACACTCGTGTTTTGCTTTACTGTTGGGATCTGGAAGATAATCAGGGGGGATTCACACAGACAGGAAAACCACAATAAACAACAGCACGTTAGGAAACAAGCCGACTTTAGAGAAAAACAGGTCCATAGACACTCACAATAAACAGACTTGGCAACACTGCTTGTGTCTGCGGGCCACTGAGAAGGCAGCATCGATGTCAGCTCTGTCTAAAAAGTAACGTTGCTCTGAATTTAAAAAGGAACGACGTTTCGTTATCACATTTTTAGTAGTAGTTACTTTAATTTTTAACCCAAAAAAGTAGGTACGTTACTGTTACTGTACGTTGTGTGTAACGTACCTACTTGGTAACGCGTTACACACAACACTGCCAGTCATATAGCAGATGGGCTATAGACACAAGAGACCACACCAGGTGTCTCTCCTGTCAACTAAGAACAGAAACTGAGGCTGATGTTCATACAGGCTGATTCACTGAATCAAAAATCTTTTTGAGGACAGTGTTCTTTCTTGCTACATTCTTCATTCTCTCCAACAGCTCAGTTTCATTTTTTTCATGCAGCGTCTTCACCAAGTGTGTGATTATTGTCTTCATCGAGTACGCAAACTCTAATGCACTTTCTGTAGCCTTTGGAAACCCATAGAAAAAACCTGATGTGTGCAAACCACACAGAAATCCATCAGCATCAAACACCGGAGAGCCAGAGGCACCATGGTACATGAAGGTGTGGTAGGTAGTAACTTTCTCTGCTCTATCTCCACCCATCAGTATCCTTTTAATACCGGTCTTTTTAACTTGATCATCAAAAAGACTACGAAGTTCGTCTTTGTATTGGGATAAACTCTCTTTAGCAGCCTGTTCCCTCTTTTCTGTCTCAATAATAGACGTCACATCTATCTGCTTCACATCTCCTTCAGGATGACCAATGATACAGACTTCACCTTTTTTAGGCATCTCCCCGACCCTCTCCAGGAGCCCTGATGGGAACCCTGACTGTGTGTTTTGGAGGAAGTATTTGAAAGAGTGAGGGTCGACCTTAAGCACAGCATAGTCCAGTTCATCTTCAGTGCTGTAGATTAAGCCATCCTCTACCTTGAAGGAGCGGGACTTTTCTGGCAGAGGGTTTTCAAAGTTGAAATGAACATGTACCTCTATGTCGTCCCTCAGTTTGTCTCCGTCAGTACACGTCTTAAACAGATGTGCGTTGGTCAGGATGAGGTGTTCGAACAACACAAAGCCTGTTCCGTTGCATATGTCCCCAATAATCACTTTGCAGACCAACTTGCCCATTTTGATCAGCTTCTCGAGCATGTGAACTTTACTGAAGGACTGTCGCACCTTTCCGAACTTCTCCTCCCTCACGCTCAGTTCTTTCTGGGAGGAATCAGCTGGAAATCTGCTCTCCATCAACTTTTTCAGCTCTGAGAACTGATCATGCAGAATTTTCTTGATCTCTTCATGATGGGCCTGACTGCTGCTCTCTTCCAGTGCTTTCATGACACTGATTCCTCTCTGCTGTGATGAAGCTGGCGCTGCTGCAGTGTTGGCTGTTTGTGCGGCCATGTTGGATGCAGCAGTGGTCCCGTGTGACGCCACCGCCGTGTCAACAGTCTTTTGTTTCTTTGCTGATGCAGCGGGGGTTTCGGACTTCTCAGGGACATTTGCTGGTTTGTCTTTTGGGAGCTCTATCTTAAATTTCCTTTCATGTAAAACATCGATGGTGTCAGAACTCTGGAGGACTGCTCCATCATCACAGTCGATCAGATTGAATCTGATGAATGTTCTGAAGCGACCGTCTCGTTTTAGAGCCTCTTCTGCAGTTATCTCCTTCTCCCCATAAACACAGAGAGGACTGAAACCCTGCCTCTGTGAGCTGATGAAAAGCCTCCTGGTCTTCGTGTTTTGGGCTCCATCAGCATCGATGTAGAAAACAGAATAACTCTCTTCTGGAAGCACGTTTCTGTTCTGTCTGGCCTCTTCAATTTCCTCTTCTATTTTTGATACAACCAGCTTCTCTTTTTCTTTGATTAAGCAGCAGGGGAAATGTGTGGCAATAGAAACACTATCATCTGCTGTTCGCTGAATCACAAGGTTTTGATCGGACCAACCCAGCTCTCTGTATTGAGGAACTGATCTGATGGCCTCGAGCACTGTTTGAGGAGCTTTACAGTTAATTTCATATAGTTTGTCGTCTGTGGATTCAAACTGAATGTAGAATCTATGGTTATGAGTGACCTGCAGGAGAGCAGAGTGAGAGCATGTTAGAGGTCTGTGATAATGTCAGCAGATGTTTGATGCAGTCATTGAGTTTGTGTGCCTGCCTCTTCGACATCTTCGCCCGGCTCCTTCTTCACCTTCACATCAGAGGACGTGTCCATCTGTAAAAATAAGAGGATTTAGATTCACTCCTGAAGTTACAGCTGCTGGACAGATCTGTGGAGAAATAGCTCTAGGGTTATCGATTCCAGATCCAGTTCTAGTTCTGCTCCTTGGTTCTGATTTTTAGCTGATCAGAATTCCAATCCCAAATTTTTGGAAGAATAAAATATGACAAATATTTCAAGGATAAAAATCTGACCTATTATATTTTTGGCCTATCTGAGATCTTGATAGATGCCCGTTTGTGCACATGAACAATAAGTCTTCTGTGTACACCAAAGTCAGTTATGGAGTTCCTCAAGGCCCTGTACTAGGTCCAGATCTTTTCTCCATATATATGCTCCCCCTCAGTGACATCATGAGGAAATACTCTTTTAATTTTCGTTGTTATGCTGATGATAGTCAACTGTACGCATCAATGAAGCCAGGGGAGACAGTTAACTAAACTAGACGCGTGTCTAAAGGACATTAGGACCTGGATGGGCAGAAATTTTCACCTTCTTAACTCAGACAGAGGTCAGAGGTCATTGTGCTGGGCCCTTGACACCTTAGAGAAACCTTTTCTAATGATTTAACTGCCATAGATGGCATAAGCCTGACGCCAAGCACAACTGTTATAAATCTTGGGGCTCTATTTGATCAGGATCTATCCTTTAACTCTCACATAAAGCAAGTTTCAAGAACAGCCTTTTTTTCCAGCTCATAGTCCATAGTTTAGACACATAGTTAAGATGCAATAGGCTTAGACTGCCGGGGGGATCTGGCACACTGGGCTCTATCCCTCTCTCTCTCTCACACTCTCTCCATATCTGCCTCTGCCCCTTTCTGTTTGCTCCTGTACTCGTCTCTGGCTCTGGTCTTGTAGGTTGGTCTGGGATCCTTGGTGTAGACTGCCTGCTGCTGTGGAGTCACGAAGCCTCAAGAACTACAATTACAGATAATTGGCCTTTCCCTTGGTACCATCCCATTTTCATTACCGTTTCTGATGTTAAATTTATTGCCCTTATTTTAAAATAAAAACTGATCTGTAAATGTTTGATCAAAATCTAAGAATGAGAATTACTCTGCCTTTGTTTGTGAAGATGAAAACCCAAAAAGTTATGAACAGATTTTGAGGACATTTTCAGGGAACTGATGGTCATGGCACACTGACCAACTCACTGTTCTGAACCTGGTTTGGGATCCAGGACTTTTATCAATGACCAACACTGACAAAGCAATTCTAGCTGTGTCTGTGGTTATTCTTTTATATATATAGAGAGGGAGAGCAAGATAGAGAGAGTATAAACACAGTATATTTACCCTCACATGATCATGTAACATAAGGTCTTAAGTTTTATCTTCAGGGAGTCTCCAGTGCACACTGGAGGAACTTCAGCTCGTTGTTCCTCCGTTGCTGCTTGTCGGTCTTGTTTAGACTCATTTTCAGCCTCACTGTCATCAGAACTGAGTCTGATTAGCTGCTGTCTGCCTGAATAATATTAATCATTGAACGTACCTTCAGAGAGTTTGTGGACTGTTTGTTGGATGAAGACGCTCCTCCTCTGCCTCAGCCGTTGGTTGTTTTGGTGGATGAAGTCGTTCTTCCAGGACGTCTGAAGAGTCAGCAGCTCTGTGATGTTACATCAGCAACGACAGAGCAGAGTTCAGATTAAGACCTGATGTTTCTGCTGGTCTCTGTAATCCACCAAGTTTGTCCCCTCTGTGTCCCTGAGAGCGTCTGCTCAGAATCAGACGTGAAGAATAAAACTGGATCTTAGTCAAACAGAGTTATCCTGTTTCCTGTGTCCCTCTGATTCAGCAGTTATGAAACTCCTCTGCTGGGCGTGGTTTATGTGGACTTTGATTTTAACCCTTAATGCTCACAATGTAACAAAACACACACATGAACAGATTTGACTTTCTCATTTAATTCAGCTGTTTATGAGTCCGACAGAAAAGAGATTTAGATTTTTATTTTAAAGATATAAAGTTGTTATATATAAACAGAGGGATAATCTCACAGGAGAAGATGATTTATCAGTAAAAATTCAGTTTCCCATAATCACAGGATTCATGAGTTCATCCAGGTCTTTCTCCAAAGTCCCTGAGTATCAGTGACCTGCTCCCTCATGGATCTGAACATCACCACAGCTCTGTCCTTCAGGTTTTCACATCTACAGCCTGAGTCAACAACAGTCTTCACCTGAGTGTAGGTTAGAGAACGACCTTAACCTGAGTGTTGGTTTGTAATTTAGACACCGAGGGAGGAAATCAGCTTTGAGAAGGATCTGAAATCTTTAGGACCTTCTGTTCCTGCATACAAACATTTTTTAGGATCTTTAAAGGAAAGTTCTGCAGTTTTGAAAGGTGGTTCACTTTTGCTCCAGTTAATTCTGTCACCTGAGAATGTTCTGGAATAATCAGTGGTCTCTCTGTCATGGGTGGGTGTATCATCAGCATATAATGAGATTTTATTGATTGTTTATCGGCCTCATATCCACAGATACCAACATTAGAGCCAACGACCAGAACAAGAGGCTCCAGAGCCAAAAAACCCCTGAGGACACGGAGCAGCCTCGAGCCTCTGAGACTGAAATGAGTCTGAAAGACCTTTATTAGACATAATTCAGGCACAGGGTCCATGAGAGGGAGTTTTTAACTGTTTCTGAGACGTTTGAGTCAAATCCCATCTTTCTAAGGTTGTAAAGATACAGCCATTTTAACTGGTCCAAAGTCTTTTCTGCATCAAGAGGAAGGACAGTCAGGTCATGTGACTCATTGCTCTGAGAGTAAATTATGTTGGAAAGACGTCTTAAATTAAAAAATGAATGCCTATTAGGATGGTAGATAACAGAGCAAAATTTGTCTTTAGCCAGTTTTTTTTGCTCTTAAGTCAAAAGTGATATTGGCCTATAGCTGCTGACTTCCTTCCCTTTTTCGGGTATAAGTGTCATCACCTTATCTAAAGCAGGGGCAGTGAGCGCACATTTTTAACAAATAAGGTGACAGTTTTTCACTGAATTCTTTATAAATTTGACCTTAGCTGGCATATTTCCCACTCTTCTAAATTCTTATTGCCTGTGAGGTCTTGATCTTCCTGAGCTGAAGTTTGGAGGTTGCCTGATTTATGTAAAATCGTATTCTCCTCTACAGCCCTAGAGGTGTAATGGGGTTCATGAAATTCTTTAAATCTATTACTAATATCTTTTGTTTCTCCAGATGTACCAGCTCTGCACATTCCTTCTTTCCTCCAGTGGCCTGAAAGGAAATAATGAACCTGACATGAACAGACTTGGCACACAAAAGACTCAGCTGCAGACGAAGCAGGTCAGTGAAGCAAAAGCAGGGTTTATCGACAGTCCAGAGTTCAGTACACAAAACGGCAGGTAAACAGGGAAGAGGTATCCAAAAAACACTAGGCGAAAAGGCAAGGTCGAGACAAAGAGGGTCGTGATCAAACTGTGGCTATGAAATGAACGCTAGAAAGTGACATGGAGTACAACAATCTGACAACAGGGGGAAGTTAAATACACGAGGTGACTGGGGTGATGAGACACAGCTGAGGAAGCACAATCAGGGATCAGGTGTGACAACGCCAAACAGGAAGTAAAACCTACGGAAATAAAGAAAGACAGATGACTTTTCAAAATAAAACAGGAAATGCGAGACAAGACATGAAACACGAAGCAAAATGGGTAACTTAACTGAGACAGACGTGTGATCATGACACAACCCAACGTGATCATGTAGTAGGCGGGCACTACAGTACTACAAATCACTTTGTAAGACAAACGGAGCAAAACCTGTCAGATTAAAAACTTTTTTATTACAGAGAAGTTTGTAGTGTTGAGATTTGTTCTTCATTTAATAAAGAACTGTGGTCCAGATCTGATGAAACTGCTTCAGACGCTGTTAGCATCTACGCTAATCTCTGCCAGAGCAGTCACTTCCTGTTGTCGTCTCACTCAGACTCTGATTGGACCGTCCTGCTTTGGGCTGTTCACAGTCTTAGTAGATTAGAGCTTGGTAGGATGGATCTGCCTGAGTACAGACAGTGAAACAGGAGGATCCAGCTGCACTGAAAGATGAAGTACTTCGCTCCTTTGTACTGGATGATTCAGGCTGTTGAGGTTTTATGGGACCGCGGTCACTGTGATTGATTTTTGTAAACTTTACCATAATATCAGCAGCTACCTACTGTGAAAATATATGCAGTAAATTACTGTCAATGGCAATGGATTGTGGGAAAACATACCGATTTTTGTAAAATTAACAGCATTTTACCACAAAATCTAAAGTTTCCTACTGTGGATGTGTGAGTTTGTGTTTGTGCTGCAAACAAACCTGCCCCCCCTCCCTGTGAAATAAAAGGTTTTATATGTCTATACAGTAAATTACTGAAAAGGGAAATGGACTCAGAAAAAAATTCATTTTGTCCAGGAAAAACTGACCAATAGCAGGCAAGACTTCTTTACGTAAATGTTTCACATTTTTGGGTGAAACATATGTTAGAGTAAATATATTTTATTGGATAAAAATTGGTGTTTGTGATTATTATTTTTTACAAAATGAGTTCTATATCATAAATAGTCAGTAAAACAGTTGAAGATATTTTAATACAAACTAAAATGCAGCAAGTTCACTGTAATTTAAAAAGCATCAAACTGTTGTAGAATAAAATAGAGTCATGATACTGTTAAATGAAAAAAACTGCCATATGCCGTTTTTGAAGATAATGTAATGTAATAATAAGAGTCTTGAGACTTGGTTAGAGACCTAACACCAGGTTTGAGACATAAGACCAGGTTTAAGACTTTAGACCAGGTTTAAGGTGGGTCAAGGTGCAGGAAGACTCTGGGTCCACTCCTCACTTTCAGACAAACACAGTCTGAGGCTCCAACTGGACTTTGACTGAATTAACAATCAAATAAAGGGACAAAGAGTAAAAAGGAGTTCCTTTATAAAGTTTATTATAACATTTTCTGTGATGGTCTTGGCTCAAGGGTCATAGGTCAGGACACAAGTTGAATCATACACCACATCAGACCACCACAGTGTGAGTTTATCCCACAGCTCTGCATGAACATCATTAACCACCAAAATCATCATGTTTCTGTGATGGTTAATACTCCAGCATGTTAATGCTAAAATAGAATTATTGTTGTTCTAGGTGAATTCTCTCATGTTCTGTCTTAGAAAAACACTGTAAATATTTAACAATACATGACTGTTTCTTGATTAGGATGTCAGATTATAGTCATTAACTTAATTCCTGAACAGATAAATCAGTTTCAGTGGTTGAATGTTCTGCTTGATCAGTTCCTGACTTCTCAGAAGAACAGTGAGAATTAAAATAAAAATCTGAAAAGCTGAAAACAAGCAGTCAGTCAGTCAGTCAGTCAGTCTGGATCTCATGTTTTAACTGTTGGGATGTTGGAGGAGGAGCAACTTCCATGTAGAAACTGTCTGTGAAGAGTTGACCAGGATCCAGACCAGGATCCAGACCAGGATCCAGACCAGGGTTTTTCTGGAGCGAGGTCATGAATAGATATAGATATAGAATATACAGATGCTGATTGAAAGTCTCACTCACACTTGTCTGTGTCACTATTCGGCAAAAGAGATCCAAAATAATGTGAAAAATGTGGCCACTGTATAAGGTACACCTGTTAAAGCGCTCCTTAATAGAAATAGTTCATCAGCCAATCACATGGCAGCAGCTCAGTGCAGACATGGTGGAGACCACCTGCTGAAGATCAAACCGAGCATGAGACTGGAGAAGAAGGACGAGCTGGTCTGTGAGAACCTGCTGATCTACGAGGATTTCCACACACAACCATCTCTGGGGTTTACAGAGGATGGTCTGAAAAAGAGGAAATATCCAGTGAGCAGCAGCTCTCTGGGCCTTGTTGATGTCAGAGGTCAGAGGGGAAAGGTCAGGGTGGAGATGATAGAAAGACAACAGGAGCTCAGATACACACTCACTACAGCCAAGGTCTGGAGACCATTTCTGAAAACACAACAACAACAACAACAACCAATCATGAAGCAGATGGACTACAGGAGGAGTCCACACCAGGTGTCTCTCCTGTCAGCTAAGAACAGAAACTGAGGCTACAGTTCACACGGGCTGATTCATTGGTCCAAAAACCTTTTCAGGACATTGTTCTCTCCTGCTACATTCTTCATTCTCTCCAACAGCCCTGGTAGATTTTCTTGGTTTGGTTCACCCAGCTTGTTCACCAAGTGTGTGATTATAGTCTTCATCGAGTATGCATACTCCATTACATGATCTGCAGCCTTTGGATACCCAAAGGAAAAACCTGCTGTGTGCAAACCGCACAGAAATCCATCAGCATCAAACACCGGAGAGCCAGAGGCACCATGGTACATGAAGGTGTGGTAGGTAATAACTTTCTCTGCTCTATCTCCACCCATCATTATTCTTTCAATACCATTCTTTTTAACTTGATCAACAAAAAGACCGTAAGGTTTGCCTTTGTATTGGGGTAAATTCTCAAGCACAGCCTGACCCCTATTTTCCATCTCAATAATAAATGTCGGATCTATCTGTTTCACTTCTCCTCCAGGATGACCAATGATACAGGCTTCACCGTTTTCAGGCATCTGCCCGACCCTCTCCAGGAGCCCTGATGGGAACTGAACAACTCCTGATTGTGTCAAAGCCTGAGGGTTGACCTGAAGCACAGCAAAGTCCAGTTGTTTTTTTAAGAAGCAGATTAAGGTATCCTCTACCTTGAAGAGGGGGGGCTCTCCTGTCTGAGGGTCTTCATAGTTGAACTGAACATATACCTCTGTGCCCTCCTTCAGTTTGTCTCCATCAGTACACGTCTTAAACAGATGTGCATTGGTCAGGATGAAATTGTCAATCAACACAAAGCCTGTACCCTTGCATATGCCCTTAATAACCACTCTGCAGACTGACTTGCCCAGTTTTATCAGCTTCTCGAGCCTGTGAACTTCTCTGAAGGACTGACGCATCTTTCCAAAGTTCTCCTCCCTCATGATCAGTTCTTTCTCAAAGGAATCAGCAGGAAATCTGCTCTCCATTAATTCTTTAAGGTCTGGGAACTGATCACGCAGAATTTTCTTAATCTCTTCAAGACTGGCACCGCTCTCTTTGGCTGCTTTCATGACACCGATCCCGCTCTGCTGTGTCAAAGCTGACGCCGCTGCCACGTTGGATGTTTGTTTGGCCATGTTGGATGCAGCAGGCGTCCTGTTGGTGCATCCATTGGATGCTGTGTCACCCATCTTTTCCTTTTTTACTGATGCGGTGGATTTGGACTTTTCAGGAACATTTTCTTCTAGGAGCTCTATCTTAAATTTCCTTTCATGTAATTTATTGACTACAGCAGAACTCTGGAGGACTTTTTCCTTGTTACAGTCGATCAGATTGAAGCTGCCTAATGTTCTGAAGCGGCCGTCTTGTTCTAGAGCCTCTTTTGCAGTTATACCCTTTTCCCCATAAACACAGAGAGGCTTGAGGCCCTGTCTCTGTGAGCTGATGAAAAGCCTCTCGATCTTCGTGTTATTTGCTCCCTCACTATCAATGTAGAAGACAGAATAACTCTCTTCTGGAAGCACGTTTCTGTTCTCTCTGGCCTCTTGGACTTTATCCTTTCTTTTTGAGATACTCAACGTCTCGTCTTCTTTGATTAAGCAGCAGGGGAAATGTGTGGCAATAGTAAAATCACTACCACCTATTTTTCGCTGAATCAGAAGCTTTTCATCTGACCAACCCTGCGCTGGGTGTTTCTTAACTGATCTGATGGCCTCGAGCACTGTTTGAAAATCCTCACCATCAATTTCATATGGTCTGTTGTCTCTGGCTTCAAACTGAATACTGAATCTATGGTTACGAGTGACCTGCAGGAGAGCAGAGTGAGAGCATGTTAGAGGTCTGTGATAATGTCAGCAGATGTTTGATGCAGTCATTGAGTTTGTGTGCCTGCCTCTTCGACATCTTCGCCCGGCTCCTTCTTCACCTTCACATCTGAGGACGTGTCCATCTGTAAAAATAAGAGGATTTAGATTCACTCCTGAAGTTACAGCTGCTGGGCAGATCTGTGGAGACATAGCTCTCGGGTTATTGATTCCAGATCCTGTTCTAGTTCTTCTTCTTGGTTCTGATTCTTAACGGATCAGAATTCCAACTACAAATTTTGGGGAGAATAAAATATGATACATTTTTTGAGGATAAAAATCTGCCCTATAGTATTTTTGGCCTATTTGAGATCTTAATAATGTACTGTTAGCTGGGCTCTCAAGTCTCATGCATTCAGTGTGTGACACACGCATTTGAACCTTTTCACACTTTAACACACCACTCCTGGTATTTCTCACACATGAAAATTTATGATGTAACGCTCACCGAGTTAAATCACTGTATACGCATTGGAACGTGTAGCAAGATGCTCTGAGCATCATAGAGCTGAACGTAAGCATCATTAACTGATATAATATACTAACATCACAAAGTAACAATAAGACCCATTAGGCAACTGTGGGGGCAAGAAAGCATTTGACTACTGATAAACCCAGTATTCATTTTAAAATAGGGTAAGTGCATACAGATGGTTGATGACTTAATTGAAATGTGAATCCCTACTATCATACTATCATACCCAAAGATCTGCACGTCGTTGCCCCCCAGCAAAAATCTCTGTCTGACCCAGGGGTGGACTGGCCACCGGGAGGCCCAGGAGTTTTCCCGGTGGGCCGATCAATAAAGGGCCGATTGATGGCCATTTTATTTATTTATTTATTTATTGCTGGGCCTTTATTATTTCTTTATGGCAACTGCGGGTCAGCTCGGGGACATGCAGCTGCAGACAGCACTCACTCACAGAGATGGTGATGACTGATTGGCCCAGTCAGTCTGTCTGTCAAGACTACCTGTACCTATGGCCCTCTGTGAGAGGCTACAGAGGCCCAGGAGTCCCGTCCACACATGTTCTCCCCCCTCGTCCAATCATCTTTAATGATGATAAACAGTCAGTCGATAACGAGAGAGAGAGACAGAAACATCAGCTTTACGGCAGCACAACAAAAAAGATGGAGAGCACAAGCAAAAAACAAAAAGGAGGTGCAGAGAAACTTAAAGAAAAGAAAAGAAAAGCTTCAGCGACACAGGCTGCTAAGAGCAGAAAGATCACGGAGATGCTGCTGCTTCACCTGTCCGTCACAGCAGCAGGTGGTGTCAGGTTACACTGTCCACAGTGCAGGAGCAGGAGGAGGAGGAGGAAGAGGAGGAGGAGGCAGATGAATTTAATGTTGACTGTTGTCAGCAGGTGTGCCTTCAGCATGGTGTGGATAAACATTCAGTCTAATAAACAGTTCAGAGCAGTTGCTCGACTGTCTATGAACTACGAGACATAATAAACAGCAAAAACAGTGTGGTGTGTTACAACTAAAACTAGTTCTTAAAGTATTGGAAAACAATAAATTTACTGATTAATTGATTAGTTTCTTTTATTAACCAGTTAAGCCGTATTTTATAGTTTAATCACAGGATGCCACATTGAAGATCTACAACGCCTATAACCTGCATGTTGCAGTGTGATGTGTTTGAGCATGTACATCTGCTATTTTCACATTTTTTGATCATTTCTATTCTACCGATTAGGGGTGTCCCCATACAACTTTTTCACTTCACTTACACATTTTTATTACTTGTTCTGTAGTATGTACTGCAAGAAAAGCCTTGATCAAGTGAGATTAGTCAAACAGAGAACAGTAGTCCGCAATAGTATGTATGAGAGAAACTGACCCATTTGTTATTAACCAATGGGTTAAATAAATTTTAACCTTTAACATAAGAATATACTACAATTAAATAAAATAAATAATAATAAATTGGAAGTTCCTGAGTAACCTCAATTAAAAAAGTAACCTCAATAAATCCAATAAAACAAAAACATACATTTTTAAATTGCAAAATAACCACTGTGTTTAACTAAAACATAAGCATATTCTACAACTGAAATAAATAAATGAATAATAAATTAGAATGTACTGCTTGTATCGGAGTGCTTACATCGGAGATTTTAGATGCAGGCCAATACAAGCCGATATCAGTTTTTTTGCTGATATCAGACCGATATCCGATATCAATATCAGATCGGGACACCCCTACTGCCGATAATGACATCCCCCCAATCATGTCACCAGAGTTAAAGTGTTTGAAGCATCAACATGGACCTTTTTAGTTCCCACAGTCCAATTTGGTTCATAAAGGATGCTGATCTAACAACTTAAATGTTTGCTTTATATAATATTTTCAGTCAGTGTTTGTGGTTTAATAATTTTGCATTATACAGTTAAAATAAATAAAAAACTGATTCACTTTTGTTACAGTAAAACATCTGCATAAATATTATGCAGATGTATTGTCTATACATGATGTTGAGCTGTACTGTCTGTTCTAAAATAAAAATTTAAGTGTTTATCTATTTTTCCAGATCATTATACTATTGTTTTCCATACTTTAGCCAACTAGTCAAAGTTATCATTGCATGCAGACTCATTTTTTGCATGTAATCTTGCTCAAGCCTAATCCACACTATTCCTCTAGTTTTCATGTCCAGATTTGTTAAAGGCTCCAGGCCCAGAGCAGCCTCTCCTGCAGAGATGATCCCACCAGAGACCCCACTCTTGAATCTTTAGTCCTTACTCCAGTATCGTCCTTAAGAACAAATAAGCAATGCACTTGTTACGGCCCTGGCTGCATATTGTGATAATGTATTTATGATTGTTATTTGTGGAGATGCTCTCTCCTGTGGTGCGTTGTGTGTGCATGTGAGTGCGTGAAGGAGTGAGTGCTCTTGTTAGCTGGAGGATCTCTGAAACAGCACTCCGTGGACAGTAGTGGGCCGGTCTGGACCAATTTTTTTTTTTCCCAGTCCACCCCTGGTCTGACTTGAGATCAAAACTTGAGAGCCCTGAGGGAGCCTCTGGTGGACACTCAAGGAACTTCAGCTCATTATTTCTCAGAGGAGCTTGCTGCTTGTTGAGTCCTTTTCAGCCTCAGCCTGTTTTCAGGATGATAAACCCGCGTCGTGAAGGTCACCCATCAAACACCCCCCTCTCTGGCTCCAGTGTGATCATCTGTCTGATTTGAAGTTTCATCTCTAAATCAGTGGATAATTCACTATAATCTGAACAATAACATTGAACTTACCTTCAGAGAGTTTGTGGACTGTTTGTTGGATGAAGACGCTCCTCCTCTGCCTCAGCCGTTGGTTGGTTTGGTGGATGAAGTCGTTCTTCCAGGACGTCTGAAGAGTCAGCAGCTCTGTGATGTTACATCAGCAACGACAGAGCAGAGTTCAGATTAAGACCTGATGTTTCTGCTGGTCTCTGTAATCCACCAAGTTTGTCCCCTCTGTGTCCCTGAGAGCGTCTGCTCAGAATCAGACGTGAAGAATAAAACTGGATCTTAGTCAAACAGAGAAACTGTTTCCTGTTTCCTGTTTCCTGTGTCCCTCTGATTCAGCAGTTATGAAACTCCTCTGCTGGGCATGGTTTATGTGGAGTTTGATTTTAACCCTTAATGCTCACAATGTAACAAAACACACACATGAACAGATTTGACTTTCTCATTTAATTCAGCTGTTTTTTAACCTGAAATTAGACTTAGATTTTTATTTTAAAGTTGTAAAGAACTTAAACAGGGGGATAATCTCACAGGAGAAGTTGATTTATCAGTAAAATTCAGTTTCCCATAATCTCAGGATTCATGAGTTCATCCAGGTCTTTCTCCAAAGTCCCTGAGTATCAGTGACCTGCTCCCTCATGGATCTGAACATCACCACAGCTCTGTCCTTCAGGTTTTCACATCTACAGCCTGAGTCAACAACAGTCTTCACCTGAGTGTAGGTTAGAGAACGACCTTAACCTGAGTGTTGTTTTGTGATTTAGACACCGAGGGAGGAAATCAGCTTTGAGAAGGATCTGAAATCTTTAGGACCTTCTGTTCCTAAAATACAGATTACAAATTAATCAACCGATTAATTTAAAAAATATCAAATTAATGGAAAAAAATATTGGTCCCTTAACACTTACAACTATGAATATATGAATTACAGGCAGAAAATGTTACTGTTTTACAATACTCTGTCCTTTAGTATTTGTTTAACTTTACAACAGAGAGGAATTGTCCAGTACAAAAACATGCAGAAAAGCATTAAATCTCTGGGAAATTAATTATATAACCTTAAAAACGTGTCAATCTAGAATTACCTCCGCCAAGGAGGTTATGTTTTTGCTGGCGTTTATCTGTCTGTCTGTCTGTTTGTCTGTTTGTTTGTCTGTTTAAAATAACTTGAACATTTCTGAACAGATTTGGATGAAAGTTTCAGGAATTGTCGGAAATGGGATATGGAAGAACTGATTCAATTTTGGGGGTGATCAGGATCACCGTCTGGATCCAGGAATTTTTTTAAAGGATTCTTTCACATTGCCAGATAGGACCATTTTCGCCAAAGTGGACCGAAGCTGCTTGGCGGAGGTCTGTGCTCTCTGAGTGCTTTTCTAGTTGATTTATGAAATAGATTTTGGCTTGTACTTCTTGTTAATAAAAATTAGAGGTAGGTTATAGTTCAGGTAGAACAACTTTTAAAAAAGTTGTAAACAGGTCATTGTGAGAGGAAAGCTACAGAAACAGGTAACATTCTTTTCATAAGCCTCCTTCATTTTTCTACTCTGAAACTTTCAAGAGCAAAGAACTTTCAAGTACGAAATAATACAGTGTGCAAAACTGCAGTAAATTCCTGCAAAATAAATAACCTTATTTGAAATGTCAATACATAGATGACTTATGAACTCTGTCTTGTCACATCTGTTTTTCAGTCCCAGAGTCCTCAGCAGTGCAGTCAGAAGTAGGTTTTAGTGCAGGTAGAAACACTTTTTTATTGTCAACATGAGGAAATGTTTGTGAGGAATCTCTCCTCATTAAATGCGCTTCAACACGCAGCTGATGGAGTGATGAATGGTCATTCTCTGCACTGTCAGATGTTTGTACTCCTACGTTATTTCTGTGGTTACTGGCAGAGTTCAGATTAAGACCTGATGTTTCTGCTGGTCTCTATAATGCACCAAGTTTGTCCCCTCTGTGTCTGTGAGAGTGTCTGCTCAGAATCAGACATGAAGAATAAAACAGGTTCTTAACTCAAACAGAGAAACTGTTTGCTTCTGATTAATCAGTTAAAAATCTTCTCTGCTGTGTGTGGTTCAGGATGACATTGATTTTAACCTTTATCCCTCGGGCTGTAACAAACACCCACATGAACAGACGTGTCTTTCTCATTTAATTCTGCTGTTTTTTCTGCTGACAGAAATTAGTCAGGATGAACTCATTTCGTAACAGAAGAGTGAAGTTTTTTTTACCCACCTTTTCTTGACTATATGTCCAAAGTGTTATTGGCCTATAGCTGCTGACTTCCTTCACTTTTTTAGATTTAACTGTCAAAACAGCCTCATTTCAAGCTAGGGCGGTGTGCCATCTCCTTCAGCATATTTATAACCAACAAGGTGACAGTTGTTCACTGAATTCTTTATAAATTTGTGTTGATTTGGACCGTCAGAATTTCTACTCTTCAAAATTCTAATTACCTGTGAGGTCTTCATCTACCTGAGCTGAAGTTTGGAGGTTGCCTGATTTATGTATAATTGTGTTCTCCTCTACAGCCCTAGAGGTGTAAAGTCATTCAAAAAATTCTTTAAATCTGTTATTAATAACTTTATGAGAGGTTGATGTAGTCTCATCTTCTGATTTGACTTTGCGTATCAGACGGTCATTCTTCATTTGCCTTTAATCTGTGGTTTTATCCCAAATGGAAATATTTTTGTTGTTTAAACAGAAATGATCTCAGCGTGCGGTCTGATTATCAAAATGATTCACTTGTTGCTCCAGATGTGCCAACTCTGCCTGTTCTTCTTTCCTCCAACAGCCTGAGAGGAAATAATGAACCCACCAATTCATGTAGCAGACGGGCACTACTGCGTGACAATCACGAGCCACTTTGTAAAACTAACTCAGGAATACATGTCAGAGGTGTAGCAAAAATATCTTTGTTACAGATAACAAAGATATCTGGACCACATTTTTTATCGTTCGATAAAAAATGTGGTCCAGATCTTAAAAAACTGCTGCTGAAGCTGTTAGCATCTATGCTAATCTCTTCCTGCTCCAACAGACTCTGATTGGGTCGTCCCGCTTCAGAGCTCAGCAGGATGGATCTGCCTGATTACAGACAGTGAACCAGGAGGATCCAGCTGCACTGAGATGTCCGTCACTTCTTTGTACTGGATGATTCAGGACTTTGAGGACACAGAGACCATGATCACTGTAACCAATTTTTGTAAAATTAACAGTATTAAACCATAATATCTACAGCTACCTACTGTTAAAATATATGCAGTAAATTACTGTAAATGGCAATGGATTGTATAAAACACACTGATTTCTGTAAAATTAACAGCATTTTATTGTAATATCTAAAGTTACCTACTGTAAAATGTTTATACAGTAAATTATTGAAAAGGGAAATGGATCAAGAAAAACAAACATTTTGCCAAGTGAAAATGACCGATTGCAGAAAAGATTCCTTGTCATTTGTTTCATCCAAAATGTGAGACATTTTGGATGAAACAAATGTTTGAGTAAATGTATTTTATTGGATAAAAATTGATGTGTGTCCATCTGTCCATTATCTGCACCACTTATTCAGGGTCATGGGGGGCTGGAGCCTATCCTAGCCTTCACTGGGCGAGAGGCGAGGTACACCCCTGAACTGGTAACCAACCAATCACAGGGCCACATAGAGAGACAGAAAATCCATTCACACTCACACTCATACCTAAGGGCAATTTGGAGTCACCAGTTCACCTAATTAGCATGTTTTTGGTCTGTGGGGGGAAGCCAGAGTGTCTGAAGAGAACCCACGCATGCACGGGGAGAACATGAAAACTCTGCACAGAAAGGCCCTTCCCGACCCGGGGACCGAACCTGCGACCTTCTTGCTGTGAAGCAGGTGCACTACCTGCTGCAACATTGTGCCACCCAAAATTGTCATATGTGATACTTTTTTCTCAAAATGATGTCTTTCTCATGAATGATCAGTAATATAGTTATAGATGTAGTAATTAAAAACTAAAATACAGCACAATCACTGTAATTTAAAATGCAATAAAAAATTTGTAGAATAAAATACGGTAATGATACAGTAAATAAAACAAAGCATGCTTTTTTTGAAAATACAGTAATAATGCTGTATCTTAAATAGAGTAAAGCTACTGTAAAGATATTTACAGTAACTGACTGACAGTCAGTTTCTGTAAAATTTACATCAACCTTTTCACGGTGCAGCTGTTTCGCCTCCTTGGCTGGAGTTTCCTTCTCCAACATCACGTCGGCCCCCCGGGCCTCCCCGTAAGGCCCCTCTGTGTCTTCATATAGCTCTGGCTCTGTGTGTGAGTCTGTGATGTGGTCTCACACACACAGTCAGCCGGTCGAGTCTCCTCAAACCCAAACATTAACATTTTTCTGCTGCCGGGCCGAGCTCCCAAAATACTCTCTTTCTCCCAGAAGAGCTGGAGGGGGCGGGGCCTCGCCCTGCCGGGGCCTCACAGACTCACACCGGGACGGTTTGTTCTGGTCCTGGACTCCCGTCAGCCCAGTTCACTCTGAGGACTATGACCTGTGTCTCCTGAGGCTCCGCCTACCAGGTAAGAACATCACCTTGATGCCTGACAGCTGCAGGTCTGACTGATGTGTATTGATCATCATTGATTATTGAAGCTTTACTGTAAATACATTCACCTGCACTGATGTCACACCTGACTCTGAGTCATGTGACCTGTTCAGACTCTGAGATACTAAAGGTGACGGCGGTCATGAGGTGTGAGAACAATTCAAGTTCAACAAATCAGTGTTATAAACGACGTGACATGATCAATATTTACCACAGGACACGGAGTAGAGTAGTTGACCATGTGGCCTTTACTCTGAAGCTTATGTTTGTATTTAATCTGAAAAACTGCTTCTCTTGTTCTGTTGTGATGTTATTGTTAATGTTACTGTACACTGCATTTTTTTCTCTTTCCTTTCTTTTTACTTTTATTATTTTATAATTTCAAAAGCCTCCTGTGGACAAGGGTTGTGAATCAGCATGTAGATAAAACACTCAAACGATGCATCTGGATTGTCAATGTAATTGTGATGTCCACATCAAATAAACAATAAATTAACTGTAAACTACATTTTCACCTCATGTGATATTTTTATAGTGAATTTGTATATTTTCATACCATTTCTGTCAGAACCTCTGATATTTGTCAGCGGGGAAAAAAAATGCTTCATTTTCTAAAAATGGGGTACGAAGTGGAATATCAGTGTTAAAGTTATAAAAGCCTTGACTAAGTCAATAATCAGTAACATCATTGATTTGTTTCATAATCCAGCTAGATGGAAGTTTTTAACCATCGTAACACGGTTAAAAGTAAACTTTTCTCCAAAGTTAAGCTGAATAAACCGCTTCACTGTTGCAGCCCCTAAATCACCTGGAATCTCCTTGAATCTCCTTGAATCTCCTGGAGAAGATGCTGCGGTGTGTGTTGGTCAGTTTGCTGCTCACGGTCGTTTCTTCAGCTCCGGTAAGAATCATGGAGTCCTCCTGTTACCATGACGATGCTGTAGCTGTAGATCTGGAGGTTAAAGTAGAAAACTATTAAAATTAATCACATGTTTGACTCTTATCCTAAAATGATTATATCAGTGCAGCTGTAATATTAGTCAGAAACACTCTTTTGAAAAATATTTCCTCTTCAGTGGTTGAGTTGATTGAATTTTTTAATCATTTATTTGTTTTGCTCTCCTCCCCCTGCAGCCATTTTGGCTGTTGATTGAATATCTTAAATGACCCATCTCAGGGCCTAATGATAAAATACATACATGTTTTTGATTTTTAAAAAACTGTTGTGTGAACACACTGGCCTCTAAAGGGTTTAATATTCCAGCAAAAATGATTCATTTTGATATGTTTATCTCAGGCTACAGTAGTTTTAAATGACTGACTGGTTTAAAGTGAAAAAAACATTAATATATTTGAGTTTTACAGCAGTTATTTCTTTTTATTAGGGTAAAATGTACAAGTTTATTAAAGTAACTCTTAAGGATTGATAAACAACTAAAAAGAAAATAAATCTGCTGGAAATATAAACATATATTTGAATAATACGCCATTCTTTTTTATATAGAAATCTAAAAAGCTGCAGTCTCAGAAACAGGTCATTGAAATGTTGGGATCATGCAGACAATTTGATCCATAAGGGGAGGCTCACTGCCCGCACTTTGTAATAGTTATGCTCTTACATTCAGTATTAATTTAGTTATTGACTAATTAATTTTGTCATAGTTTTCATCAACAACCTTTTTCCCCTGATGAAAACTAGACAGTAACTAATAAAAACAAGTGCACACTGACAAAAACTCAAACTAAATTAACTGACATTTTCATCAACAAATAAAAACTAGACTAAAATGTTTGACAGAGACTTAATCCAATCAGACCTAATTTGGTCATGAAGAAAGTAGGGACAAGTTAGGAATATATCCACAAGCACAACAAAAACCTTTGGTCGTTTGCTCCTCTGCTTACATCTTTCTTTAAAAAGTGTTTTTGAGTGACTTCTTTTTTCCAGACTTGGTTGCAGATTTGGAAATCTCCAGCAATCTGGAAACCAGAACTAGCAATATTACCCGACCCTAGAAAAAAAAACTGGATCCACACTCAGATTCTGGCCAAAATTTAATCACTTCTTCTTTGTGACTTGACCAACATTTCCTGAAAATTTCATTAAAATCTGGAGTATCTTTTGGAGTTATCGTGCTGTGAGGCAGCCGCACCGACCTGCTGCACCATCGTGCCGCCCTTCATGACCTGATGGAGGTACTGTGAAGCTCCTGATGATCTGTCCAAGCCTTCAGAGCGAGGAGGCGACTGAAGATGAACGAGTTTAGACTGATGTGACAGGAGCAGCCTGGATAAAAACAGCAGCAGCTCCGTGTGCGTGCTGGTGTTGTTTCCGGTCTGCTCTAAATCAGCGCTCTGGACGGGAGTCCCTGTTTATGAGCCTGAACCACAGACCATAAATACTCCTCTCTCTTCCGGCTGGTGTTTTTGAACATGTTGAGAAACATGATTCATGTTTTGTTCGGTTTCATTTATAGCTCAAATGTTTCAGCAACGTAAAGTACAGATGTGACAAAGACCCCTTTAAACCAGGGGTGTCCAAACGGTTCTCACTGAGGTCCTCATTCAAGAAATCTAAAAATGACTGGACTGCACGGGGGTGCAGTGGGTAGTTTTGGTGCCTCACAAGGGTGCTGGTTCTCCCTGTACATGTGTAGATTTCCCACAGGAACTCTGGTTTCCTCCCACAGACCAAAACATGCTACTTAACCCTGAAGATCCTGGGAACGTCTTGTGCCATTCAGTTTTTCTGTTTTATCGAGTCATTTTAGCTGTGCTGAATGAACAAAGCTCCATTTTCCAGAGGATATTCATTTTTATAATTGTCTCCTCTGTACCTTAAATTAGCCTAAAACAGCTGAGCTGCAAAAAAAAACAAAAAAAAAACCATTTGATATTAGATTAAAAAAATGGCCCTTTAAAAATCATTGAAAATGATATTTTCATCCTAAAATTATCTGAACATAAACTTATGCATTCTCTTATGTTAGAGTCTCATTTTGGAATGCAAGTTTTCATTTTTTTATTTTTAAATTTGTCTACAACATGGCACAATTGTTTCACATTCAAGGAAAAATGTCACTCTTTATCACTAAGTTTTGCTGCCAGTCATTGACCAGCTCAGAGCCTAATAATAATAATAATAATACAAATACTTCTTGACATCTATTTTATGGATTTGTTTTCTTATTTTGGATTAAAAAAAACAGTGGAGTTGTGTAAACATGCTGACCTTCAAAGGGTCAAAAATCGCCAAAATATAATTAATATTTATTGTACATATTTCAGTCTGAAATACTTTTAAAAGATTGTCTCATTTAAAGTGGAAGAAATGTATAATACAATATTTTTACAAGGGATTTTGGAAGCTGGCTATTTTTGTCTCAAGGACCACGAGTGTGAGCTTGAATTTTAATTGACACTGCAAAAAAAAAAAAAAAAAAAAAAAAAAAAATCAAAACCAAGCATCAAAACCAAATTTCCTGCCAATCATAGACCATCTCAGGTCCTAATATTTATAATAATCAAATACTCATTTAAAAGTCTTTTATGGAAATTATTTTTATTATTTAAAAAAAAACGCATACTTTTGTGAACATACTGCTCTCAAAATTTAATATTATTTGATAATTATATTCAGGCTGAAGTAGTTCTGAAAGAGTGACTCGTTTAAAATAGAAAATAAAATTAAAATACATTGTTTTAAGTGCTGATTGGCTGAGAGTGACAGCAATCAAATTCTCAATGAAACCCAAAGTAGAATTTAAATACAATATCTTAAAAAATCTTTAAAGGATTTTCTTTCAACTTTGACCATATTTGCATCAATAAATGAAGCCATTAGATTTTTGGGGGTCATAGGTCAAAGGTAAAAGTCATGACATCTAGTAGCCGTCATTCTCTTGTAAATGCGATGTCTCAAAAACACTCGTCAGAAATTTCCATCAGACTTTGTTCTAATTTTTATTCTTCCTCAAGGATAAATTGATTCAATCTAAGAGGTCATGGATCAGAGTCATATACCTCATTAACACTTGCAGAAACACCCTGAAATTATCCTGAAATTACGGACACATAAGTGTAAACGAGAAGGTCAGAGGTCATTTATACTGGTATGTTCTGGGCAATGTCAGGGTGTATGTGAGGAGGGCTGAAGAGCCTTTTTGCTTCTGAAGCCATTTTGTGAACATGATAACGTTCATGGAGATTTTCTTTAAACTTCATGCAAACATCTAAAATGACAGTGATGAACTGATAATACTAAAAAAGTCACAGGTCAAAGGTCAAGGCCATGAAGTTCCTTTGTTGCTCTTTGTGGGGCATTATCTTTTCAGGTATGCATGGGTCAAGGTCTTGTGAAGGAGATACCTCAGGACGTCTTAAAGAGACTTTCTTTAAACTTTGACCACAAGTTCATCTGGATCCAAGGATGAACTGACTAGATATTTGGGGTGATAGGTCAAAGGTCAAGGTGTCTTGTTGTCATTTGCTCATTGTTGTGATATCTCAATATCACTTTGCTTCAACTTCTGCACAAATGTCCACTCATACTCAAGGATAAACTGATAGGATTTCTAAGGTCAAAGTCAAAGAGCCTCATGTTCACCCACTGCTTGAGTCTGAAAGTTATACTGTGGACCTGAAAAATCTCTTGGGGTGGATGAGTTTACAAAGATGGAGACTTTACTTAAATGCCACACATACATTAAATATAAAAAATGGATTATCTTGAAATGTTTAATTACAGGTCAAAGGTCATGGGCCTCTTCATCACCTGTTGCTTGTTTGAGTCGACTGATTAGATTTTAAAGGTCATGGATCGAAGGCCAAGACTCTCGTTATTGTTCTTTGCATATCAAGAAAATTTAGTAACGCAAATTCATGAGAGTACTCAAAAGGACTGGCTTCAAACAAAGAGATACAATGGTAGGAATTTGGAGGTCAAAGGTCAGCACATCAAGAAAATGGAGCCCCTTTCTTATTCTTCTGACTCCCTACTCTCTCTGCAGCTGAGCTCAGATGATGACTCCTGGTCGGCCTCTTCCTCTGATGAAGATCTACAGGTAACACAGACAAACATCATATCAGCATCCAGTACTGTTTGACCAGAAGTTGCAGCAAATGTATTTTTGGTAGTTTCACATTCTGGACTTTGTCAAGTGTTTGAGTTCACCCTGTGGTGGGTTCTGGTGAGGTTCGAATTGGCCCAGGTTATGTTCTTAATTCTGCAGTGGAATTGCCTGCTGTAATGAATATGATTGGCAGAGTCCCCCTTGAGATATCTTTTTCAAAAGGCCCTCCCAAAACACTTTAGCATATATCAAACTGTCTGCCTGGTGTGTCAGTTTAGTCTCAGATCACTTTCAAACAAACCGAAACATGTCAAGGTATGTGGAAAAATATGTCTGAGATAAAATTTAAAAGAAAACTAAACTAGAGTTCAGATCCCCAAGGGTGTGAAAGCAACCGGCATTAATAAAGGACCAAACAAGGAAAGTGAACCAAAAACAGCATCGTGTTGTGGTTTGATTTTTGCAAAATCAAATAACAGAGATAGTGTTCAGGGACAATATCCAGCAAAATATGGCGAACATTGGGAACCAAGTCCACTGAACATTAGATGTTATTGTCCAAAGTCCTGGTCAGTACTGTGTGATGTTTGCATGCTCCAGTTTAAAGTCAATAAATCCACAAAAACAGGGTTTAGACAGGGCTACCTCGGATATACAAGTTGCCCAGAAAACATCTTTTTCTGTTTGGTGGTGTAAAAACGATCTGATGAGTCAGCAAAAGAGGAACTGACCATATATGGACATCAGGGCAGAGTTTACGAAGAAACCCCCAGTGTGGTCAAACTCGTCCCTCTTGACCAAATAATGCCACTAAAGCCAAGTCAGATGCATCAAAACTGCCTTATACTGTATCTTTCCCAGCTACCTGCAGTTGGAGGGGCCTCTCGAAAAGCTCCGCCCAGCATGATCGTGAACGTTGAGGACACGAAGACAAACATCACCCTGAGCTTCGCCATCTTCATCATGCCTGAGGAACAGGAGGAAGGAAGTGGGGTGGACGGAGGCGGGTATGCGTGTCCATTTAAAGATCATCTCCCTTTTTTTCTTTGACCTTTTTGGTTATTTGTGCGTTTGCTTGTTTGTTTGTTTAAAGATCAGACGACAGCACTGAGAGTGATGATGACAGCAGTGAGGAGGCTACATCACAGGAGGTCCAGCCAATCACATCACTTCTTCATTCACCAGAGGAAATGACGAACAATCAACCAATGTCCACCTCTGATGAGGAAGTCGATGGTTTTAAGAACTCCAGGAAGAAAAGACTGGTTCTTCTTGATGGTTCTGATGAGTTCATCGGGTCCAAGGTGAATCAAAAAATGATCAATAGCGATAAATCTGATGATGTTAACAATCATACAGAGAAGATCGGTCCATCATCAGTGACTGTTACTGATCTCCCTGATGGGAAAAACACCACCAAGTCTGAAGGTTTCAACAACAGCAAAGAGACTGTCGTTGGACCATTTTCTCATGACTATGATGAACTTTACAACAGCCATGTCACTGATTCTCAAGACATTAAGACCACTTCCGATGGACCACCATCCTCTGTTTCTGATCACTTTAGCAACACATTTTCCCCCAAGGTCCCGGACCATCCACAAAACCTGAAGGGTGTTGCTTCAAATCCAGGAGGTCAAAGGTTTCACCAGACGTCAGACACCGACACAACAGACTTAATAGATGTGGACCTGTTTTTTCAGGAAGTGACAACTCCATCTCCAGGTAACCAGGATAGGGTCAGTTCTAGTATAGGTAGCATTAACAACATCAAAAGTGGTTCAAGACTTCAAAAGGTGTTCAAGACCATGACAGAGGTTGTGGATCAGGTTTCAGATAATCTAGACAGGAAGGAAGTCAAAGAGAAGCATCAGAACGTTTTAAGTACAACTCACAATTGGGGGGATGGTTTTGGCATTAGTCCTGATGGGACTTTGGAAAGTCTTAGTATCAACAGAATCCAATCAAATCCAGAAAACCAGACCAGTTTCAGCTCAGAGAGTCAGGTGGCCACTGTCCTTATCAAGAATGCATCAGGATATTCTGTAAAGGAAATTACCAGTCCCACAAAAACCTCCACCTCTGATTTGGTTATCCTAGAAGGAGCCAGCAGAAAAGTTAGGGATGGTCCTGTAAAGTCTTTCCAAGCAGATAAGGGGACTGGCCTTAACCCAGCCAGTCCAGATCACGGTGTAAGGCCAATGAGCTTGAGCATACCAAACAACACCAAATCCCAGATTAGTGTAAAGGACAGTATCATGTTTCCTTCTCAAATGGATGCTGCTTTAATTTCAGACAGTTCTGAAGAGAGTCAGGAGTCTGATGATACACTAAAGGTTCCTGGTTTGAAATCGAGTCAAGAAACTTTCAGAGTCGGATCAGATTCAAACAGTGTGAGCTCAGAGAATCTGGCAGCCGCTTCAGGTAACCATACCAGAGCAGGATCAGAAAATTCCCCCCAGCAAGTCCTTGATGGAGCCAGTACTGAGGTTCAGAATAATCTAAAGGTGATACAACCTAATAATCAGGTTGTATCACCCATGATCTTGGATTTACCAAACAACACCACATTCCAGGTTAGGGGGAAGTTCAGAACCAGGCTCCCCTCTCGTATTGAAGTAGGTTTAATTTCAGACAGCTCTGAGGAGTTTCAGCAATCTGATGATCCACACAAGGTTGTGGCTTCAGCCTCACCTGGACCAGGACTCCACGGATCAGGTAGTCACGAGGAGAGCTCCAGCAGTGAGGAAGCCTCTTTGGCTCTGTCCTTCTCATCCACCCCTCCTTCTGTTCTAGTCCCTCTGGTGTTGACCGAGTCTGAAAGCTCTGAATCTGAAGAGAGCGGAGTGTCAAAGTCTGGACCTAAATTGAACCTCACAGGGTTTGATTCATCGAGCGAGTTTCAGAGCTCTAAGCATCAACCTAAGCCTGTCCCAACACCTGTACATAGTCCAGAGGTCCATCTGGGTTCACTCGCAGACCTCAGCTCCAGTTCAGAAACAACTGAAAAAACAACAACTACAAACAACTCAGAAGATGCTACCCCCACTGTAGGCAGTGTGGCTAGTACTGTTAGCATAGCATCCAGCTCTGAACATGGCTTTGAACCTCCCAGCGATGTGAAGGACATTTCCCTCAACACAATCGTAGATACTGGGGCTGATCTAAGTCATGATGTTAGCACTGACAAATATTACAACACTGTGACAGTATCTACCACTATGACTGTTAGCCTTGGAGCTAGCAGATATGATGCTAACACAGATGCAGGAGGGGACTTGAGCGGAGAGGAAGATGTTACCAAGGGACCTAAATCAGAGGGATTTACTGTTAGCATGAAACCAACTGCGCCCACTGAGTACATCTCACATCTGCCTGTCCCTAGCACTAATGCTAATGCTAATATTAAAAAGGTGCTAGTAGGTTCAAATGCTGGTTCTGGGGCTAACACGGGTGCTAACAAACCTGCTAGCCATGAGGAAGACATAGCCTCACCACTTCCTCCTTCTCCTCTTCCTCCTGCTCGCAGGAGGAAACCTTTCCGCTCTGGCTACCTCAGTCCCATCAGACATTCCCATGGCAACCAAGAGTTAGCATCACGTCAGCATCAAAGAGAGACAGCACACCTACAGCATCAACGTGGTCACTCAAATTCACATCAAGTCTTCTTTAGTCGTCAACAAGACGCTGGCAGAAAGCCCCGCCCACAGGCACCAAGTCATCAACCAAACAGGAAGCTGACAAAGGTTAGATTAGCAAATGTGGCTAAATTAGCTCAGAGTAGCAGCGAGGAAACTTAATAGCATGGAGCAGACCCGGCATCATCAATGCTACATGCAAACTCATATTTTCATGTTAGTGCAAAAGCTCAGAAACTTGTAGGGATTTTTTTCAAGCTTTCAATAAATGTTAAACCTGGCCAAAGAAAAACAGAGGTCAAAGGTTAAAGTCATGTAGCCTCATGTTCACCTCTTTCCTGTTAGCTCAACATTTTGAGGGATTGTCTTCAAACGTTGCACGTATGTTTTACTAGACTCAAGGATAAAATGATTAAATTTGGAATACCAGAGGTCTAAAATTTAATTTCTTGAGCTTCATGTTCTGTAGTGTTTTGGCTCAAGAAGACTTTAAAGGGTTGTCTTCAAACCTTGCGTTTATGTTTAACTTGTCTCAAGGATAAATTGTACGTATTTAGGATGCTAGAGTACAAAGTTTAAAGTCACGGAGCCTCATGTTCGTCCCTCTAAATGTGACATCTCAAACTCTGCTTCATTGATTGTTTTTAAACTTGTATTAATTTGACTTAAGTTTAAAGAGGTCATATTTGGGATGCCAGAGCTAAAATGTTAAAGTCTTGGAGCCCCTTGTTCATCCCTTTTTTTGTTAATGTAAGACCTTAAGAATTTTTTCAGCAATTCTTCAAACTTTACATGCATTTTAACATGACCCAGGAACACTTGAAGAGATTGTCTTCAAATTTTACCTAAATGTCAACTTTGACTCCAGAGAAATGGGTTAAATCTAAAAAAAGCAAAAGGTCAAAGTTTGTAATAATGTCCATCTCTAACTTGTTAATACAATTTCTCAAGAACACTCCTGGGGATTGTTTTTAAACTTTGCCAAATGTTTAACCTAACTTGAGAATAAAGGGATCACAATTCAAAAGCCAGAAGTCAAGGGTTAAAGTGATGGTCATGGAGCCTCATGTTCATCCCTCTCTTGGATATCTCAAGAACATTTTAAGGGATTGTCTTCAGACTTAACCTGTGGATAAAGAGGTTTAATTCTGGATGCCTCAGGACAAAGACTTCAGTCATTGAGCCTCATCTTCATCCCTCTCTTGTCTCTGCAGTATGCCAAGAACCCTCTGAAGAATTCTCTCCAAACTTTGCTTAAATGTCCACCTTGGCTTTTGGATGAAAGGGTTAAACTTTTTAGATCAATGGTCGGAGTTTAATCTTATGGAGCCTCATGTTTATATCTAGCTTGACAAAGAAATGCACAAAACTCACTGAGTAATTGTCTTCAAACTTTGCATATATATCCTCTCTAACTCATGTGAATGGGGTTAGATTTTTGAGGCTAAAGGTCAAAGTCAGAAGTCACAGAGACTCATGTTTGTCCTTCACTTGATAATGCAATATCTGAAGAACAGTATGAGGATTGTCTTTAAACTTTGCATACATGTTCCCTCTGACTCCAGGACTGAATGGGTTAAATTTCAGATGTTATATGTCACTGGATAAAGTAAAGGAGACTCATGTTCATCCCTCACTTGAGAACACTTGAAGGATTGTACTCAAACTCCACATACATGTCCAACGCCCAGTATGATCCACTTTTCTTTTGTGTTTTTTGATTCTTTGTGAAGATGTCACGTTGATCTGTTGGACCTCGTGGTGAGCGGCGGTTGATTTATTTTGTCTTCATCCTCACAGTCATGATAAAAAGCCACGGTGGATTTAACAGGCAGAGAGGTTATTAAAGTTCATGAAGCCATCACGTGACCCTGAGGTTAGCCTGTGTGTATATGTGAGTGTATATGTCAGTAAATCTTTCTTTTGTAACATGTTTACTGTCAGCTGGTAGTTTGTGTTTCATCACAGGATGTGACATCATGTGGTCGGTGCCCTGTACATCATCATGAATGAGGACATATAGTCCTACCTATAAACAACTATTTACATTTTAGTTTTTCACTACATGAATCTACAGAGGGGTATGTCAGGGCTGTCCTTTAAAAAGTCATATATTCTTAGTCATCTCTTGTCCCCCAGAGCCAAACAAAGTTTTAATTCAGAAATATTCAAACATTAAGGTTTGACAGGATTCTGATTTTCGATGATTTTAACATTCATGTCAGCCGGAGGTTATAACTACATCCATGCAAGGGATGTTTTTTCTGAACAGATGCTGTGGGGCCAGGATTTCATATGTTTTAGTGTATAAAAAATGTTTAGAGTTTTAAATGGATTATAACAAATTCATCTATTGATTAATGGTGTTTTGTTGATGGCAGTACTCTTATCAAATCTGCTTATCGATCAGATTCTTTGACTTTTCCTTATTGATTGCTGCAGATTTTATTGATTCAAATGCCATCACTGAATCTGCTTAGTGATCCAATTCTTGAGCCATTTTCTAATCAGTTCTGGTGGAATTTATTGATACCAATATTTTTATCAAAACTAGTTATTTGTCCAATTCTTGAACAACTCTCTTATTAATCCATGTGATCTTAAGTGGTATTAATGCCGTTATTGAATCAGCTTAGTGGTCTAATATTAATGATTCTCTCACTGATTCCTGTGGCTTTTATTGCCAATATCAGACCAACTTACTGATTCAGTTCTTTATCAGTTCCCCTATAGATTCCTTTGGATTATTAATACCAGTGTCATTAGCTAATCTTCTTATTGCTCTCATTCATAAAGGTTCCTTACTCAGTCCCTGTGGTTTTATCAATAGCAGTGCCATAATTAAATTAGATTACATATAATTTTATTAATCTACTGGGAAGACTCCCTCTGGAAACTAGGATTCTAGGAGCAAAGCAACACACAGGGTTAAAAAAGCACACAGGTATTAGAAAAATAATAATTAAAAAAAACATTTTCAAATCTAAATATGAATGAATTCAAATGAAAATAAAAATAAGGCCACAAGCTATAGGCTACTGTTCCTTCCTTTCCTCTGTCATCCCAATAATGTAATAATAATAATTTAATCCAAAAGTATATCAAACTCTTTTACAATTTCTCTATTGAATAATGTGGATTTTTAATAACAGTGCCATTTTCAGATCTGTTTGATGACTTGATTTGGCGATGATTCCCTTATGAAAAATTGATTATTTACTCATTTATCAGTTTCTGTGGATTTTAATAATATCAATGCCATTATTAAATCTGCTCAATGATCCACTTCTTTGATGAGTCCCTCACTGACTCTGAAGGACTTTGTTAACACAAAACCATCGACCCTCTTCTCAATGATCTGATTCTTCTCATCGATTCACTGGGATTTTGTTGTTTTCAAATCTGCGTATCATCCCAGTTCTTTAACAAAATCCCATAACAAATCTCATGGATTTGATTGATAACATTATTGAATCTGTTCATCAATCTAATTCTTTAACGATTCCCTCATTGATCCCTGTGGATTTCACTGTTATTAATTTATTATGTAATCTGCTTATCAATCCAATTATTATAACGATTCCTTTATTGTTTCCAGTCAGTTTTATTGATACCAGTGCCATTGTAAAAATTACTGACTGATTCAATTCTTTATTAATTCCCTAATTGATTCCTCTGCATTTTTTTGGCACCAAATTATCATGGAATCAGTATCGACCCAATTCTTTAAAGATCCCCTTATCAGCTCCTGTTAGTTTTATTGATTATAATGTTATTGTAGAATCTACAGAATAATTCAATTATTTAACGATTCCCTTCTTGATTCCTGTCAGTTTTATTAATACAAATGTCATACATCATTCTGCGTATTGATCTGATGCTTTAACCGTGGCTTTATTATTCACTTGAATGTTTTTTATTCCAATTTTAAAATCAAATATACGGATTATTCCAACTCTTTAACAATGTCCTTATCAAATCCTGCAGATTTTATTGACATCATTACTGAATCTGCTCATCAGTCCAATTCTTAATCATTCCCTGATCAGTTCCTTTGGTTTTATTAATATTGAACCAGCTTATTATTGCAACTCTTTAATGATTCCCTTATTGACTCCTTTGTACTTTTTTAATACCTATGCCGTTACCGAATCTGCTTAATGATTCATAACGGTTATGTTATTGATTGCTGTGTGTTTTATTAATACAGATGCCATTATTGATCCATCTTATTGATCCAGTCCTTTAATGAATCCTTTATTTAATTCTATGGTTACTGATGCCAGTTAATCACAGAATCTGCTTGTCGATCCAGTTCTTGAACAGTTCCCTTATTTATTTTGTTTTATTTTATTTATTGACACTAATGCCATTATTGGGCCTGCTTATCGATCACTGTTGTGTCAGATCAAGCCACAGTCTGAATGGTGTCGTTATAATATCAGAGTTTTAAATGTTTAGAGGCTCTAACATCCCCTTAAACTCTAGTACACTTGAATCCTCTTAACCCGGAGTGTTTTTAATCTGCATGTAAACAGATCTGATCACACACACACACACACACACACACACACACACACACACACACATAAATCATGTTGTTTGTGTTGATGGGCGGCTGTCAGTGGGAGGGGGGCGGGACATGATGACAGGCCTCTTCCTGTTTCAGAGACAATAAAGTGGGGGGATCAGAGCTGGACCGTCAGAGCATCAGGACCAGGACCTGGACCAGTCTGGATCAGGACCATGTGGGTGTTTGTGCTGACGCTGTGTCTGTTGGATCAGAGTCGGGCGGCTCCCGTAAGAACTTTGATTATTGATCCGTTAGTTTAACGCACACGTGAATTCAGCATCAATCGGTGTGTGTGATGTTTACAGTTACCATGGGAACAGAGCAGCCTGCAGCCCGAGCTTCAGCAGCAGGTTTACCAGACCACGGTGAGAACAGCACACACTCGGCCACTTTATTAGGTACACCTTGCCTGACCTTGTTGCACTCAGAGCTCCTTAAACTCTTGGTGGGGCTGAAACTTTAATTTAAAGGATCATAAGGATCATGGTGATGAGAAGTGAAGCTGTTTTTCTAGAAAGGTCTCTGTACATTTGAAAGCCTGTTTTAAAATGATGTGAGTTGTTGTGCTGTTTAATGTTTTGTTGTTTTTAGTTAGCCAGGTTTCTCTTATAAAAGAGATTTTTAATCAGTGGGACATCCTGGTTGGTCCACATCTCCACGACAGCATCTGCAGATTTGTCAGCTGAACACAATCTTCTGTAGCCTCAGGTTCCTGTTCTTACCTGACAGGTGTGTCGCCAGGTGTGGTCTTCTGCTGCTGTAGTCCATCTGCTTCAAGACTGGATGTGCAGTGTGCTCAGAGATGGTCTTCTGCAGACCTTGAGTTCCTGCTGCCTTCCTATCATCTCCAGCTATGCTGACCTGGATATTTTCTCTTTTTCAGACCATTCTCTGTAAACCCAAGAGATGGTTGAGGGTGAAAGGCCTGGTAAATCATGACTTTCTGACAGACCAAGTCTCTCAAATCACCTTCCTTCTCCATTCTGATGCTTCAGCAGGTCTTTTTCACTGTGTCTACATAACTCAGTGCACTGGGTTCCTGCCACGTGATTGGCTGATTAGCTATTTGCGTTCAGAGAAGTTCAACAGGTGTACCTAATAGGTTGGCTGGTGCGTGTTTATGACTGTAAACTCAAACTCTGCTGACCTGCCTGACCTCCCTCTGTCTCTGCAGCCGTATCCTGATGTGGGTCGAAGAAGAACTTCTTCATCCTCCTCCTCCTCCTCCTCCTCTTCCTCAGCTTCCTCCGAGTCTAGCCAAAGTTCAGAGGTCAGTGTCATCAACCCAACAACCACTATAATCACACAGTTACACGAGTTTGTCTCCTGCTGTCTGGATATTTGACCAACAACGACAGTGAAAACCAGAAACTTAAAGAAGAATGGACTGAAAAATGTGCATCATTCTCCCGCCAACAAGCACAAGACCAGCGTGGTTAATATGCCAGGACACGAAACCTGTGAAGAAGATTTCCAATTTGAAACGGCATTATGAGTTAAGCATAGAAATTTTGAAGAGATGTTTCCTCAAAATTTAGAGGAAAGAACAATGAAAATAAAAGCACTAAAATCGTCATATCAAGCTGGATTCTTGTCAAATCTATGAAACAACAACAAACACCAACATTTAAACATTTTGTTTATAAGAAAAGCTGTTCTGACCCCTCCTGATATATTTGTTTTGGATTCATGTTTTGTTTTATTTTGCTATTTATTTTATATGTCAAAATGGAAATGATATTTTATCTTAGTTTGTATTTTTGGTGTTGTCTGAGTGAAAAGGACATTTTATTTTGAATATTACAGCATTATCACGTGTCCTCAATAAATGAACCTTTGACTGGTTGAAATATTTTTTGTAGCCTTTTAAAATAGTTTTTTTCTGATATAAACAAACACATTTATTCATATCAGCTCTTCTTAAACTCTGTTGGGACCACAGCAGCACCTGGTGGACGTTAAAGGAACTGCAGCTCCACATGGTTAAAGGATCAGTCCGTATATTATTCCGTTTCTCTCAAACAGGAACTCGAACCTCTAAGCCTTTGATCACCAGTTTCTCAGCATTTTTATATATTTTTTAAACTTTTAGCAAATCAATGTAAGTTTCAAATCAGAGATGATATTCTGCTGAGTGCAACGCGGCGTCTGATTGGTTGATGTTTTCTTTTCTTACAGGGTGTTCAACAGCTGAGAGAGCGGCAGAGGCTGGAGAACACGGTAACACACACACACACACACACACACACACACACACACACACACACACAATATAAGAGACATACTCACCGGCCACTTTATTAGGTACACCTTGCTAGTCCTCTTTCACCTTCAGAGCTCCTTAATTCTTGGTGATGTTGAATGTCCCTCAGAGAAGTTGGTGCACATCTTCATGACAGCATCACACAGAGAATCTCCTGCTCCACCACATCCTAAAGCTGCTCCATCGGATTTAGATCTGGTGACTGTGGAGACCACTGGAGTACAGTGAAGAAACCAGTTCTCCAACAGAAGATGGTCCACTGTGGTCATAAAGGGATGGACATGGTCAGGGACAATCCTCAGGTAGGCTGTGGGGTTTGAACCATGCTCAGGTGGGACTAAAGGACCACCAGCAGCAGTCTGAACCGCTGATCCAAGGCAGGATGGATCCATGCTTTATGATGTTCACCAAACTCTGAGCCTACATCTGAACGTGGAGCAGAAATCCAGACTCATCAGACCAGGAGACACTTATACAATCTTTTGTTGTCCAGTTTTTGTGTGTTCGAGCCTCAGTTTCCTGTTCTTACCTGACAGGAGTGGCACCTGGTGTGGTCTCCTGCTGCTGTGGACCATCTGCTTCAAGACTGGACATGTTGTGCATGTGGAAACGATTTTCTACATTGCTTGATTATATTGGGGTTCCTGTTGCCTTCCTATCATCAACAAGGCATTTTCACCCAGAGAACTGTGGCTCACTGGATATTCCCTCTTCTTTAGACCATCATCCACAAACCCAAGTGATGGTTGCACGAGGAAATCCCTGCAGACTAACAACCATGACATTTCCAAAGTCTCTTAAATCACTTATTCTGATGTTTGCTTGAACAGGTCGCCTTGACTGGGTGCCTGATTTGCACTTTGCATTAACCCCCCGGGCCTCCTCTTAAAAATCACAGCGTGCACCCTCATGCAAAAAAACATGATTTACCCTGGGAAAATGGCTTCATTTTGTGGAAAAAAACTATAATTGTGAGGTAAATACTCTACAGTGAAAAGCCAATTTGACTAAATACATGTTTTTATACTGCAGTGACTGTGGGACCAAGACAGTGTTTTGAATGGGTTTACATGGGGACGTTTTTGTCATGAAGGTGCTAGGTGTTCACAAATATTTCCCAGAGCTAACTATAGACCTTGCAAAGGCTCCGATCTAAAAATTTTGTGATCCATCAAAAATAAGTCTGCCTTAAAAATATTATGCTGCTACCACTAGCACAGCCAAAATAATCAGATAATGGAAAAAGGCACCCATCTGCAGGGAAGGTGCGCGGCCATATCTGCAGCGCATACCGGAAGTGCACACCGGAAGTTGGTCTTCTTCGTGTACTTTATTACTTATTCGGTGCTACAATGCCACGCAGGAACTTGGGCGCCCCCCAGAGCCGTGGAAAGAAGAAGTACAAACCGGAAGTTGGTCTTATTTGTGTATTTTATTACTTATTCGGCTCTGAATAAATTTTCAGATTTTGATAAAAATCCTGGAGGAAGAAGGCATGACCAGGCTGAGCGCAGAGCGCAGTTATCCTGGCCACCGGCAACATATTTTAGGGCTTCCTGTATATACTCTCTCTTGTTCCTTTCTTTATGTTTAACTATTAAAACGTTTGACACAAAAAAAGAGAAGTCCAAGTCAAGTTCTTAATGCTACCAGCATGATAGTGTAATGTTGTGTTTAACTGTATTCCAAATAAAATAGAATTAATGGAAGATTAATAATCTGAAAATAGGAAAGTCTAATTATCATAAGCATTTAATAGTTATACATGAAAATGAACACATCTCCAGACCCCAGAACTCTCTGTTCTGTAGGAGTCACACTTGTCTGGGGCCGCTGTGTTGCTCACGATTTCCCTCTCTCATCCCAGATCATCCCTGGAGTGCATGTAGACATAATGGAGTTACTTCAGCCTATAGCCATGGTTGTCCTGAATCTACAGAGGTGCTGGACTTTATATTGCAGAGAAAAATGAGACCACAGTGAGTAAAAATGTGAGAGGCAAAAAAACGACCAGAAACTGCTTGGGATAGGAAGGGTTAATAACAGTAATATTATTTTTTTAAACATTAACATAATCATTGAATTCCGTAATTATTTTAGGCTTCTAACTGCTAATATTCGGGCCATCAGATGTCAGCACTTCAAATTTTCAGGGTTTTATTAAGCATGTATAAAATCGTTAAAATAACTATACCTATAAAAAATATTATAGACAAAGAAATATACCAAATATTATATATAATTTATAATAGAAATAATAAAATACAGTTAATTATACAGTTACGAGTTACGTTAATACACACGACCAACTTCCGGTGTGCGCTGCAGATATGGCGGCGCCCGGTCCCTGCAGATGGGTGCTCTTTGACACAAACGTACAAAAAAAGGATGAAGGAGTCTGAAGGGTTAATGAGCTGCTGAGTGAGTGTACCTAATAATTTAGCCGGTGAGTCTATGGATGGATGTTGGCGCCATATTGCTTATGTCCTGATGGATCGGCTTATAGGGCGGTCTTGCCACGAGCAATATGGCGCCCTGTGTCAACTGATTGATGCCTAAAGGTCGTTTGATGTCCTAATGAGAGTATGATGTGACCTCCTGCAGGCTGTGGAGCAGGTGGACTCCTCCCAGGAGGTGAGCTGTCAATCAAACTGTATCATCCAATCACAGAGAGGCTGTCGTTGGTGACAGTGTGTGTGTGTGTGTGTGTGTGTGTGTGTGTGCAGAGCCTGGAGCTCCTTCGCTCCAACAGCAGCCTCTGGATCAACGAGCTCGTGCTACTGGGCCAGAGAGCGGACGAGCGAGAGGGAGAGAGAGACACCGCGGACGATAGTGCGGGGAGCGCCGAGAATCGCCAGAGGGTGAGGGGTCACGTGACCTTTGACATCACATTATGACCTAAAAAAGAGGGGTGGACAATTGAGCGAAGTACAGAGCAGATCCTCAGTTCAAAGAGTACAAAACAGAGAAAATAATAGAAATATACACAAAACAGGTCACAGACAACCACGACTGTTTCAGTTATGACCTTGACCTTTGACCCATTACATCAAAACTCCTATCAGGTCACTCACAAGAGAAAGAGAGAAAAAGAAAACTGATGTTTGTGCAGTTTTTTAAGAGAATCCCTTGAGGCATCAGTGAAATATTGTGTTTGCCGAGAAGGAATAACCAAGAGGCCGAGTCACCCTGACCTCTGACCTTTAAAGTCTGATCACTTTGAAGAAAATCACTCCCAGCATCCTCGTGCTGAGACTTTAGACTTTCTGTCGAGCAGTCACGAGGAAAAGTCTGACCCCGCCCCCTTTCCATCCCCAGACTCTTCTGTTGACCTTTCACCCTCTGATGGCTCGACCCCGGCTCCCTGGAGGCGGAGCTGATCTCGCCCAACCAGAGGCGGATCCACACCTGAGTGGAAACATCGTGGAGGCTGTAGGGACTGATGGAGAGGAGGGCGGAGTCAGAGGGGCGGAGGAGGAGGAGCATCCACAACACCCTGATGATAGCACGGAGAAAGGGGAGGGGCTGACCCTTGAATCTCCAGACCACGCCCACAATGGTTACTATGGGAATGAGGCGGAGCTAGAGCTGGGGCTGTGAATCAGGCCACACCCACTTTAGCCTCTGTTGACCATTTTACTGACTTATTACGTCTGATTTTACACTTCAGAGTAAATCAGCACAAATATCTTTGGTTCATATTCCTGCTGATTTTATCAACTATAAGCCTGTAGCTTTGATTCATTACTGAAAATAGTTATGACACTTGCATGTTTTGTTCACCAAAGTAGGCTATAAATTGTTCTTAGGAATATATCAATGTACTTTTTGAAGTGGGTATAAGCATAAACAATATCTACTGGACCAGAATATGTATTTTTCTGCATATAAGAGTGCTGCCTTCTCTTATTCGTGTGTTCATCTCATTTATAAATGCCCAAATTTCTGTTTTGGGTCTTCAGTCACTCCTGCAAAAAGGAAAAGAAAACAACAAATCCTGAGACTTAAAGAGTAATAAAAGGTGTGGCAACTGCATGAATGACTAGAGGATTAAAAAGGCACTTTAAAGGAGGCATTGAATACTAAGATATGTTTTTACTCAAATGCAAGTTATTCTTAATTCAATGAGTTTAATTAAGAACTTGGGTCAGTTTTGCTTTCTTTTCCTGATGCAGGTGAGAGTTGTTTCTACTGGTTATTAAAGTATATTTCCCTATATGCATATTAAACTTTTTCAAGCTAAATACAGTTCTGTTTTTTTTTTTGAAATATTGCTATTTTATTGTTTTTCTTTTCTTTAAACCAGCAGTTTCATCACATTTCCATGCCAATATGCCAACAAAGACTTCCTGTCACTCCTTCACTACGATGCTGGGTTTAACAAACTTCACCCCCTCCAAAAAACCGCCAGAAGTGTTTAATAACTGGATTTGATTAGGAGAGTCAGTCATGTCTTGAAAGTGAACTATATATGCAAAGAAATATTTACTCAACACGCCTGCTGTCACTAATTAACATGGCAACGAGTAAAACCATAACACCAGCAGGACATGGTGGTAGGAATAGATATGAAAATAAAACAGCTTCTGCAGAGAAAGAGGGAAAAAAACATACCATGGATGTAGTAACGAGGTATTGAACAGCATTTAAAGTCGCATTTATGTTGTTTTAGTGAGGACTGGTTTTAAAATATCCGCCTACATGTGAGGCACAAAACAATCCACCTAAGCTTTCAACGGTCATACACTGCACCCTGAAGAGACTCTGCTTTATTAATGTGTCAGTCTTTCGTTTAATTATCATGTTGTTGTCGAATACTGAATGTCTTCGCATCATGCCGGGATGAACCCTGACATCATAAAAAAGATTTAGCATTTCACATCCTTTTATTAAACAAAAATAAAGAAGTGGTTTTCTGTTTCTAGTTCAGTCTGTTTTATTTTTCAGAGCTTTGAAAGAGGAAACATGTCCGAGTAAAAATATGACTGAATTTGATCGATTCTTGTTACTGGAGTTTAACTCAAGAATCTTATTCTGAAAAACCTCCTGATGGATGTGCCACTTCCTGTTAGTGTCCACACTCCAATGAATGTCAGGAGGTCACATCTCCCATAATCCTTTGAGCCTCTTGAGCCTGCACCAACCAATCACATTCACAGGGCCTCCACTGTCCAATCACGTGTCTGTTCTCCTCTGTCATGTCATCAGCCAATCAGCAGCAAGCTTCGGGGTCAGGTCAAAGGGTGACTCCGCCCAGCCGCCTTCACCCATAGGTCTATCCACCCCGTCTGTCAGTCACCTGCTGGTTGTCAAGGAGATGAGACAACAGCACTGCGCACGTGGAGGAAGAGGTTGCGTCCTGCCTTGATGACATCACTTCCTCTGGGCGGGGCCTTTGTGGAACATGTAAATTGGCCGCTGGTTACCTTTAAACAAACAAACACATATAGGTTTATTCTTATTGGATCAGCCGTCAGCCAATAAACACACAGACGGCTTAGCACACCTGAGTGTTGGCAAAGGGCACAGGTAACAACGACCTAGGGCCCCAGGTCCAATGAAGTCGGGACGTTGTGTTAAACAAAAACAAAAACAAGGATTTGAAACTGATTTATTCAACTGAATACAGACAAGATACTTAATGTCCAAACTGATAAACTTTGTTTTCTGCAAATATTCTCTCATTTTAAATTTTCTGCCTGCAACACGTTCCAAAAAAGCTGAGACAGAAATGTGAGGAATGCTCTAAATACAGAACGAAGCGAATAAACAGTCCAACAGTTAAAGAGCAACAATTCTCAGTTCACAAACGCTTACATCAAATTCAAGAAGAGCAAAAAATAACAACATTTAATCAGCCTAAGCCTTACATATCTTGTCTCTGTGGTTCACTTAACTGAATTTAGGTCAAAAAGTTTGTAAAATCATTGTCTTTCCGTTTTTATTTACGTTCACTGGAATGGGGTTTGCTGATTAAAGGTTAAAGATCAACAACAGGGAGGTCAAAGCCCCCCGCTAAAGCCTCTAAAATCTTCACGTCACGTTCCATTAATTTTTATCTACCAGTTACTTTACGAGGTAAAACTGCTTGTTATTGCATGTTGTTTACCAGCCAATCACATGGTAGCAACACAGTGTATTCAGTCATGTAGACGTGGTCAAGAGGACCTGCTGCAGCTCAGAATGGAAAATAAATGTGACTCTGCATGCTAGCAGCAGTGTTAGTTATGATATGCTCATGCTCTTACACAAACGTTCTTCTTTTTGTTTTAGAGTCTCACGCCGTAGATTGAACATTTTTTTATATCCCCAGAGCTAAACCAAACAAGACTGCACCAAAGAGTACATGTGAGAGGTTAAAGGGCTGTGTGTCCTTTGGTTGTGTATTTCTGGGTCATAGGTCAATAACAGGCCAGGTGATTTTTTTTTTTTTCTATAATATTTTTTTCCCAGTTGAATGGCCTTGTAACGGGCGGTGAAGGGAGTTGACAATCAGTTGTAACAAATGACATTTATTCTGTATGTTTTGTAAATCACACTGTCTAAAATGTCGAGAATGTTGTACAAATACAAAGAAGTTGGAGCTCCTATTAAACATTTCTTTATTTATCATTATTTTTCTATTATTATTTTTCTTTTTTTCTATTTATAATTATTAGTTTACTCATTTAATTTTTTTCTATTTATTACTGTAGTTATTCTACTATTATTTTTCAATTTATTTTTACTATCATTTTTTCTAATTTGTATTATTATTATTTTTCATTATTATTTCTTTCCTATTTATTTTTTTTCCAGTTAAATGGCCTTGTTATGGGCGGTGAAGGGAGTTGACATTCAGATGTAACAACTGATGTTTATTCTGTTTTTGTTACCTGATGTTGTATATCACACTGTCCGCCGAAAATGTTTAAAATGTTCTAGAAATAAAGCTGAAAAAATAAATAAATAAATAACAGGCCAGATGGCAGGAACAAAGACTGCAGCTACAGCCCCCACTAGTGGCCGGAGGCTGCATAACATTATTGGACAGACAGTGTTTGTTTGTACCTGAATGTGTCAGCAGTCTGTATGAAGTGAAGCCCACGCTGTCAGTCAGGTATGAGGTGAACTGCTCTGGGCGGAGCCTCAAAGTCCTGAAGTGAGCGAAGGTCCGAGTCTGAAGGGGGAAAAAAAAAAAGAAAGTCAACCCAACAGGCTGTGGATGTTAACACACTCCCTGGAGATCAGGGCGGTTCGTTTTCCAGCCTTAAAGACAAATGACCTGTAAATTTAAGAATGACTCGCAAACAAATAGCTCACTCACAACTGTGAATCGGTTCTCATCGTTCGGCTAAAAGAACCGTTCATAAGACTTGACTCGTTCTTGAATGACACACCTCTAGTGAAAACCACCGCAGAAGTGGGTCAACAACACAAAGCCTCTGTTTACGAGTAGAACAAAATAATACAATGATGGTAGGAGATAACGTAACATAAAGGGTAAAAAACGAGTCACAACAAGCACACAGGAACGTTTAGAGTTGATCTGATGACTGCAGGCAGAGGGAGGCTAACACTACCCATTGACTCTCAGTGATTGAGCTAAGCTAACTAGTGGAAGAATGGTGTTCATCTGCTTGTCATGGACTCAGGAGTGAGGAAAGACATGAAAACAAATTTTAAGCTGCAGTTTCTAATATCTGTCTGCCATCATTACTGTTGTGAGTTCTGTTACTGTTTTTTCTGACTGCCTCAGAGGACACTGGTCATTCTTGGTTTGCAAAGCAAAGTGGAAGAGATTGATACAGGAAGTGATAAGCAAACAGACTCATGACATCGTGGACTTGGTTTTCAGTCCCACCCCTATAACCGACAGTCCTTCTTACTCCATGGTTCTGGTAAATTTATCGTGAGTACATCCTTACCGAGGCTCTCTTGCTGCGGCTGTAGCTCCTCCACGGCTGTGGTTCCAGGATGAATAATCCGCCCGGCGACAGGCTCTGATAGGCTCGTTTGAACAGTGTGGCCACGCCCACATCTCCTGACTGCAGCTGTACCCACTTGGTTACACCCAGACACATGATGACATCAAACTGGCCCCGCCCAGGCCACGCCTCCCCCTCTGACACGTAGTCGCCCTGTGGGAGGAGTCACAGCAGTGATTTATTTTATACACATGCACACTGTATCTACATTTATAACTATGGATATATCTATATGTTAAAACAGCCATTGCTCACCTGTATAGCTCCTTCACTGCACACTTTGTTTATATTATCGGGGTTTATTTTGTTCCTTTTTGCGCCTATTGTATATTTTGTATATTTTCTACCTATTTTTGTACCTTATTTGATTCCTCCTAACTCATTTTTATTTTTATTCTAAGTTTATTCAGGGTTTCCACTATTTTCTAGAAAACTATTGACTCTTCTTTTTTGTAAATATATTTTGTTAAATTAACTGTTTAAGTAGCCTAATTTTTAATTATTCTTTTTAAAATTATTTTTTGTTTTTATACTTTATTCGTTAATTCGCATTATTTTATCTACATTTTTACTTCATTTCCTATGTTTTTGATCACTGACAAAATAGACGGAAGATAAATATTTTTCCAGGACAATTCAACCTTTTCCAGGACATTTTACTTTTTTCCCTCATTTTCCATAGTTTTCCATGACTGGGAAATTGGTCAATCATTTTCCAGGTTTTCTAGGACACGTGGGAACCCTTAAATTGTTTTTTGTACAAATTACCAAAGTCTAATTCCTTGTATGGGCAAATGTACTTGGCGTTAAATACAGTTCTGATGAATAAAGGTGCGTTCCAGTTGATCTTGGAAGTCGGATTCTAAGAGTAGATTTGTCACTGGGAACCACCTCAGGTCAGGATCTTGAACTGGGAAGAAGGATGTGGGAAGAGGAAGTTGAGTGACTTCCCAGTTAAGCACAGTTTAGTTATGGGTAAGGAAGTACCTGGATTATAATAGACTTCCCAGTAGAAAATCCCGACCTTAGAGGGCGTCCCCAGTGCCGTATCTAACGTGCCACTCAGACAATTTGACTTCCGAGAAAGAGTCCTGTTCAGAGAGACTCACCTGGATGAAGGTGATGTTGTTGGGGAACCTGGAGCAGGTGGGTGATGGGGGGAGGAGCGGGGGGGCAGAGAGAGGCCCCCGACCCACCCTGAAGGAGAGTGGGAGGGGGAGCAGAGAGAGAGCCCGCTGAAACTCCTCCATCACCTCCCCCACCTCCTCGGCCCCACCCTCCTCCTTAACTGCCCCGCCCTCCTCCCTTCGCCTCCTCTCCTCCACCACCAGGTCATGTGACAGGAAGTGCCGAACGTTCTGTTTGGCAGCATGGACCAACCGCTCGTCCAGCTCCACCCCTAGGATGTGGGCGGGGTTAAACCTGCGAGCCACAGCCAGTGCGATGTGACCCGTGCCACAGCCAACGTCAAGCACCCTTTTGTCTCTGAACCAATCGGCTTCCAGGAGGCGGAGTCTAGGATCTTCCTCCGCTCCGATTCGCCCCTCCCACCTGTCGCCGTAGAAACCGTGGTAGCCGTAGTGGCGGCTGTGGTTGCCGTACTGGTAGCGATGTTTGTCCTTCTTCTTCTGTAAAGGTTGAGCAGCGTCGGGGAGTCCACACCTGCAGGGGGCAGAATGGAGGTCATGTGACCAGGTATCCAATCAAATCAGGGCCATCTGACTTCATCAGGGCCGATGTTTGGACCCCACAGAGCCCTGATCTTAGCGATGAGTTCACTTTACTCCAGTCACCAGATCTCAATCCAATACAGATTTGGTGTTAGTCTTACCTGCCAACTCTAGCCCCTCCCACCAGCGGTGTCTGGAATTTGGTTGGCTGAGCCACGGTTGCTACAGTAACAGCATCTGCCACACAGCCTGCCGACCTCGCCGAAGTGGTTCGACGCCGTCTCCTTTGGCGTCCATCACTCTGGTTACCGTGTTTTTGGTCCTGGCCTGGTGGGGGGTGGGTGTGTCGGCGGGGCAGGATGGGGGGAGGGGCCACATCGTCGCGGCAGGTGATGGCTGTGTTGAGTTCGCAGGGGAGCGGAGACGGCGCAACACTGCCCCCTGTGGTCAATACAGGAAGTGTTAGGCAACGGACACATTATGGCAACAACATTTGTAGCCCTTGGGTACCGTACAAAAACACACCCTTTCGTCCCGTTTTGGCTGTTAACAGCCACTAACTTAACTGCTGTAAAAACATATCAAATAGATATATTTTATTTTTTTTGTTCAAATTTCTTCAAAAATAGCACTACATTTTTTAAAATGGATTTTAGTCCTTTAAAAGCTGTAGGTGATGTCATTGATTTGGTGGAAAAAACAAGAAATGAACGATTTTCAGTATGAAAAATGATCAGAGGCAGAAGCTTTTTTACATGCTAACACACTTTTGGATATGTCAAAGATTAGTAAAAATATTGGCTTTGTTGCACTATTATTTTTGGCGCAGCATCAGATTTAAACTTTTACTCCCCATTGACTCCCATTATACCCATGCATTTTTTCCACCAAATCAGTGACACCACTTATGAATTTCTGCATTCAAAGGGTTAAAATCCATTTTTTAAAAAATCAGTATTTTTGATCAGGGCTCAGCATGATGAAGAGATTTAAGCAGAAAAAGGTTGTATATATCTGATATGTTTTAATACAGCAGCATTTAATGGCTGTTTGTCGTTGATCTTAATGGAGGGGGCCTTTGCAACCAACACGTTTACGTGTACCCCCCTTTTATGATTTTTATATCTTTTATGCCTATGTTTACTGTGATGATAAATCCTGGAGCACTTTAATGTTTAATGTTCTAAATTTAAATTTTGTTTTTTACCTTAGTCTTTGGCGTTTATGTATGGGTGGTGAAATCTCACGGACTGCAAAACGAATCTACCAGAACAGCCACAACAGGTCCAAAAGGAGTAACATCTGATGCTGCACGAATAACAATGCATCAAAGCCAATGTTTTTACTAATCTTTGACATACCCAGGAGTGTAACAGCATGTAAAAAATCTCCAGGATCCGATCGTTTTTAGAAAATCAGTCATTTTGTGTTTTTTCCACCAAATCAGGGACGTCACCTATAAAATTGGAATTTAAAGGGTTAAACTCCATAATTTAAGAAATGTAAATAGTTTTTAACAGGACTGACCTTGATGAAGAGATTTGAGAAAAAAAAAAAATCTTTTTTTACAGCAGCCTAAGTTAGTGGATGTTAACAGCCATAACAGGACCAAAGGATAGTAGATCTGTCCAGTCTTTTGTAGACCTTTTCAAAGTTTAGTTAGAATTAAGTTTTCTCACCAAAAATGATTTCACTCTCTTAGAGTGAAAGTATTAGTCAAATAAGTTGTTAATATCGCCCCCTAGTGGCTGTAAACCCCAAACACAGAGACCCAAGGGTTAATTCTGCAGCCTGTAACCAGCTCACTACTGCCCCCCTATGGCCAACACGGGAACTGCAACACAACAAAACCTTAAGAAACAAAATTAGACCACTTTTGTCACATGGTCAAAGGTGGACGTATGAAATATTTTACTTTTTCTGTCACCTTCTTTCCTCCTTTTCATTTGTTATTACAGTAGGGGGACCAGACATCCCAATAATACCAGGACTGTCCCATTTTTACTTGAGTCCCATGTCCCTACAAATATACAAAAGAGCACTAATGGGCTACTTGTTTAATTTAATGTTTCTGAGTAACATAAATGTGTGTTGTTTACTTTGACTTAAATAATGAGATGCTTTTAATTGGCCTCATATGACACTGTATGTTTACTGTAATTTCTCGATTATAACACGCCCTCGTTTATAACATGCACCTCATTCTTTCACGCTTTCTTCCAGGAAAAACGCTGTAACATATAACAAGCACCCACATTTTGCCCAAACCTTACTCTCAGACAACTCAAAAATGACCTTTATTCAAAGTTTTAATCAATGAAATTTCAGTATTTTCACAAAAAATACATGATTTCCTCTCTCAACTGGATGCGGAAACACTTTTTGCTTTACGCATGCGCAATTACTTGATTCCTGCCTGAGCATGCTCAGTTGTAGCGTACCGACCAATCACAGCGCAGCTATTTCGGTCCCCTTACTCACAAGATGGCAGCACCCTGTGTTTGCATGTGAATGGTAACACTTGAGAATTACACGATCATTACACAAAGGTAAATTAACTAAGACCCAAAATATTGGATTAGAACAGTTTAACTGTCAGTTTAATAAGAATTACGCAAGCTTGGTGGTAATGTTTGCAGAGAGAATATTTTGCCTTTTTGTATCAGATGAGATGAAATATTTTACATATTTTGCTTGTGCTTGTGTATAATATGCACCCAAAAATGAGGTCTTATTTAAGAACAAAAAAAAGCGTGTTATAAATGAGAAATTACGGTACTTTTTATTATTATTGATTCCTCAGAATAATTATTACTAAAGATTTGTACATTTTATATACCATCATACTTAGATGAATCTTTAATAATTTTTTCTCTGTTAAATTTAAGTGATATAAACAACAGTCACCATTTTGTGATTATTTCTGTACAAGTTTTACGTTAAGGGATCTAGCTGCACCAGTGGTGGTAGAAGTTTGGCATCAGCACATCAACGTAACCTTTGACCCCAAAACGCTCAAAGTTCGAAAGAAAACAGTTAAAAATGTTACATTAGCTGTTTTTTAATGTACTGATGTTTGATTTATTATCAAAACATAAAATATTTCAGAAGGAAAATGATATTGATAGCTATATGTTGATGACTTATGCCAGTCCAAGTTTGTCCCTGAGGTTGCTTTGGTAGCTGAGGAGGTGCCCTTGAGCAAGGCACTGAACCCCAAAACTGCATTAAAAAAGCCCCGGACGTTAAAGCTCACAGCTGATTTGCTTTCATATGTCAATCATTCTTAAGTGTGCAGCTGCTTTTTTCCCCATCCAGTGGAAGAGTTTCCTGGTTTGACATGTGGTTCTTCAATAATTATACTTTCATTATAACTGTCTATATTTAAAAATGATAATATTAATAATACTAAAAATAACAGTGAAAATACTGAAAGAAATAAATTACAATAGTAGAAAAAATAAGCTTGTAGTTTGTAAAAGAGTTTCTTTGGACCCTTGGTTTATGGCCCTGTTTTTGTAGTTCTGAATGTTTTAGAATCAATTTTATGATTTTATTGATTTCTTTTAAAGGAGTCATGGGCCTGTCACTTTTAAAAACTCACTTTGACAGACTTGCTTTAAAGTGATGTCGTCTTTTATCTCTTATTTCTGTTTTACAGTCTTTTTCTGCAGGACTGCTCTAATCATTTTACTTTTAAGTCCTTCCTCTTTTATTGATTTCTTCTATGTTATGTTAATATATTAATGTCATTACTTACTTTTAATTCAGATTTTATTTAGTTAATGCTTCATCTTATGTTATAGTTTTAATCTTTTTACAGATTACTTCTTAGACTTTGTTTTATCTCCTTCTCATGTCTGTTGTTTATTTTATTCTTGTAATTATTATTATTTACATTATTGTCTTCTTATATTTGTTCTCCTGTTTTGGACCCCTTTTCATTGCCTTTTTTTCATACTGATTTCACATTATTAGCATTTATTTTGGTCTCATGATCTCGTTTATGTTGCAGGGTTCTTGTGTTTTCTGGGTTCACTTCACCAATTCCACTTGCTTGTGTCTGTGAGCGTTCTCTGATTTAAATTGAGCATTTTGGTTTTATTTCCTTTTGTGCTTCAGCTCTTGTGCTTTGCTGTCTGAATGTTCCGGTCTGTTTGTCAAAGCACTTTGCGAACCTCCATTTTTAAAAGTGCTATACAAATAAAATTATCATTATTATAATTATAATTATTATTATTATTATTATTATTATTATTATTATTATTGTAGTTCCCTGCTGCAGCCACTGGGTGTCAGCAGAGCTCCAGGTGTCCCCGCCCTCACCTGCCACTGGGGCTGCAGCTGGGAACAGTCGTGCAGGTACGACTTCCCCGCCCCCTGCTCCTCCTCCCCCGTGGTGTCGGTGTCTGTGTCTCTTCCTCATCTTCAGGGGGGACAGTAGGACTCCTCCCCCTTCCTTCCCGTCCCCGCCCCCTCCCTTCAGGTTCAGGGGGTCGGTGATGTCCCGGGGCACAAGGATCTCCACGGGGTCTTCCCCCCGCAGAGGCAGGGGCGAGCACTTTGGTGTTTCCTGATTGGTCGCTCTGATGAGGAAAAAGAGTCAAAAGTTTGTGTTCAGTTTCGAAGTTTGGTTTCATTTGAGTGTTTCTGTTAATTAATAACCAGTGACTGGGGTCGTCCTGTTTAGAGGTTCAACCAAACCTGTTTGACCTTTGAACTTTAAGATTTTACTTCTGGTAACTAGAAAAGCACTCAGAGAGCCAGGAGAACCAAACTCAGCACATACATGGAGGCTGTCATCCTGTATCAGCACAACAAGTTTTGGGCACATCACTTAATATTTTGATTTTATATAAATTATTGAATGTCGTCAATGGGATTTCCCATTATAAAGTTCATTGTTAGTTGTGACATCGATCTGGATCAGAACCAGATGAAATTTACCCTGATGATAGAGACATGGACCCCATATTATGCTGTGAAAGTGGAAGTTAATCCGTTAAATCAGTTAATCAGTTTACAGTAGTTTTTGTCTAATCTGGCTAACATACAAACAAATACCGGCAAAAACATAACCTTTTTGGTGGAGGTAATAAACATTTTAAAGATGTTAAAAACTTCAAAATAAAACCCGGATTTTGAGAGGACACAAACAAGATCGTTAAAATCTTCTACAAGCACAGAGAGAATAAATCAATAACGGCGTCTCACTTGTTGACGTCTTCATCCAGAAGCGAGTTGAGGTTCAGCGGGTCAAAGATGTTCCCCCCCAACAGGAAGTGACTGGGTAGGACGGGCTCTGATTGGCTGTCGCTGTTGGCACGGCGTCGTCGCTTGGCCAGCCCTTTGAAGCCGACGCCCATCGAGAACCTCCTCTTCGACACACGCTGAGCCGGGGGGGCGGACGCCGCGATGGCCGGCTGGCTGTTGCCGGACGGATGGAGGCCGTTTTTTGGACAGAGGGGGCCGGTGACTTTCGGCTGCTCTGATAGGCTGTCAGTGGCTGCGAAGGCAGAGCTTACCGCATGAGGGAGGACAGGCTCATTATCAAGAGACATCCTGATCATCGTCTTTGTGGACTTCTCAGCCAATCACAGGGATCTGCAGGGAAAGACGGGAACTTTATAAACAGGTAAAAAAGTTCATAAGCAACACCTGTGGACGTCTGGATCAGTGTTAATGCTGACAGCACTTTTTAATTCAGTTTTAGTTTTAGTCCATTACATAAAATATCTTTTAGTTTTAGTCATAATTAGTCATCTAAAGTTTTTTAATCTTAGTCTAGTTTTAGTTGATGAAATTTCAAAACATTTCGGTCGACGAAATCTACTGTTAATTTAGTCGTCTAAAATATGTAGTGTAAAGGGTAAGGCATTTTTAATGTTTCTTTAAATTTCTGAAGTCATGTTTTGCACTTGTATAAAATTATTTACATTTCTTATAAACACCAACCTGTTTCATACATTGTGTCATTATTTTATCACCTCATGTACACCTGTTTTTATTAGTTAATGTCTAGTTTTCATTAGGGGAAAAAAGGTTGGCGACGAAAACTGTGACAAAAATAATTAGTCAACAAAATGAACACTGGTTTGGACCATCTGAACGTTTCTCCTGTGATTTAGAGGGGTCTCCCCATTCTTCAAAATTCTGTTATCGCCCCACAGGAGCGGTAGCCTGGGACCAGTTCTTGGCGATACATTACAGTCAATGGTGCCACAAAAGCCTTGTAACCATCCCACTTTCAAAGCATCTGTGTCAGAAGCTAATTTGTGATGCAACATTTGGGCTTTTGCTAGCAACACACTTCTTACCTCTCATCAGCTGTTCAGGTCAGACAGAGGTCACTGGACATAAATCTAACTCCCTGGATATTTACAAGATGGGCTGCTGCTGTATTTACTTTGATTTGACATCAGGACTCACACCTCTGCCCATTCTACCAATTTAGGACTTTGACGCACAGTTTAGAGGGCTCACTGCTGAGGTCCAAGAGAAACCTTGTCTCTAAAGTTGGCACACACATAAAGATTATCGGGCTGTTTTTGTCCCAACTTTCCCCCCTCCTGACCAAGGAAGACAAACTCCTGATTATCTTCTGTTTTATAAGATTATCTTAACAGATTATCCTGTGGTCTAAGGTGTTAAGAGTGAATCTGTCCTGATAGTCGGATCTGAAACGGGTCGGGCCGACAATCGTAAATATTAAACATGTTCAGTATTTAAAAATCTTCGTGTGTGGGGAAAGCCGACGACTCCCGAGTCATGACTCTGTGAATGTAGCCAATCAAGAAGTGAGCAGACTGAGGAACAACGAGGCAGGCGTAAATAAAAAACAAACATGGCCGACCTGAAACAGAAAGTTGGGTGGAGCTCAGAAATGGAGGACCAGCTCACGTGTTCGCACAGTCTCCAGGATTTTTTCCACAGTTTTTTCCTGCTCCTCAGTTTCCATGACAGTTTTTCATCCCTGTTTTTACCTGTAACTCCACCTGCAGAAGTTAATCTTGTGGAGTCAACTGTTTTCATTTTAAGTTCAGTTTTAGTAAAGTTTAGGTTTGTTGCTTCCTCTAACCATCTGACCAGCTGATGAGGGAAGGATAAAAACATTTACAACCCAAAACATTTAAGTTTTAAACGCAGGAGCTTTGACAAGGACAAGTGTAACAACCTATTACTGTAGCATCCAGTTGAGCCAATTGTAGTTTTTACCTAAAATTGGGCTAATTCGATTCCTCTCTTTTCCTGATTCTGTACTCTCTAGTGACAGGAATACCTGTTTAGACATCTCTTTAGACATTTATTTGATTTTGCTGTATATATAACCTTTTCTATATCCAATGCACACTATCCCTGGATATCAACTGCAATAAAATATACTGATAAAAAAGTGGGGTTATTGTGAGTTCTTCTGTTGACAGCTATATATCCACTAATGTAGGTACAAGTCAACTCCTCTTGGCCAAAACTAGCCAGGTGCTTAATGGTAATTATATTAACTAGTGCCGTGATCCATGAGCAACTCCACTCCAAAAAACTGGAGCTATTTTTTAACCTGAAGTTCAGTTCAGTAAGACTTCCACGGCTGCAGGGAGGTTTTGGTGCAACACAGAAATTTAACCCTTGGGTGTTTAACTAATTGACCATAACTTTACCTCTCTTTGAGAGAGTTAAGTGAAAAAAAATTGGCAAGGAAACTTAATTCTACATAAATTCTGAAAATGTGATTTAAAAAATTTAAAACATCAAAAATTCACTTGGGACAAATTTACTACCCTTCGTCCTGTTGTGGCTGTTTAAAAGCCACAAACTTTAGCTGCTGTAAAAACACATCAGATAATTATTTTTTCAAACTTTTATCTCCCCCCCAAGTCTCTTCATCAAGCTCAGTCAAATCAAAACTATTTTTCATTTTAAATGATGGATTTTCACCCTTTTAATGCCCATTTCATAGGTGATTTCACTGCAGTGTCATGGCTGCATTCAAAAAATGTGGTTATAATGGGAGTCAATGGGGAGTAAAAAATAAAAACACACCAAAGGCGATGTTTATACTGAACTTTGAACTTTCCAAGAGTGTGATAGCACATAAAAAATATACAGGCTCTGATCATTTTTGATATTGACAATCTGTCATATTGTGTGTTTTTTTCCCCAACAAGTCAGTGGCATCACTTATGGAATTGGTATTTAAAGGGTTAAAATCCATGATCTTTTAATAATATTCGTTATTTTTGATCAGGGCTGAGCTTGAGGAAGAGATTTGCGAAAAAAAAAAGAGAAATACTTATATGATATGTTTTAAGAGCAGCTAAAGTTGTGACTTTTAAACAGCCAAAACAGGATTAAAAGGAGGGAAAAAAATGTGATGCTGCGCAAAAAATAATAAATGCATCAAAGTAAATGTTTTTGCTAATCTTTGACATATCCAAGAGTGTAAAAAAATATCCTACCTCTGATCATTTTTTTACATTAAAAATCAGTTATTTAGTGTTTTTTTTTTCACCAAATCAGTGACATATCCTATTAAACTGGCATTTAAAGGGTTAAAATCCATAATTAAAAAAAATTAAATACTTTTGATAAGGGCTGAGATTGATGAAGAGATCTGAGTAAAAAAATAATAATAAAAAATATTTATCTGTTATTTTTTTACAGCAGCTAAAGTTGTGGTTTTAAAAAGCCACAATAGGACTCATGGGTGTGTTTTAGTACAGCATCCAAGGGTTAAAATGATAAAATTAAGCTTCACACAGTAAGTTTAAAGAGAAAGGCTGAGACCACAAAGTTAAGCCTACTATGAGGGTGTTGGTAGCATGCTTATGAATATTCAGACATATTTTACGTAGACAAATTTTATATTAACATTTGATTGATTAGTTTTACATCTTGAAACCACAAAAGGCAGCCTGACAAATTCAATAATCAATACTCACCGTGTCCTGCAGACCACACACCTCCTCTTCAGTCTGTTTCTAATATTACACACATAAACAGAAGAGTGTGTGTTCGTGCCCTCCCCTCACTTCGCCCCTCTAAGCCCCGCCCCTCGCCCTCAAACCACCAATCACAGTGCTCGCTCATGAATAATTACCGCCTCTCCAGCACGGACTGGTAAACACTTAGCTTCTCATGCTAACATGCAGGAAGTGGCTAACACACGCCCCTCAATAAAACATCCTGCAAAACAACCCGCAAAACCCGCACTGTGCGTCAAAGTGAGCACTCTCTGCACGTCTCAGTGTGCGTGTACGCGCAGTACTGACGTCTCTGCACTGTCCTACTCGTATTTAGCTTTAGCTCCTAGCTCTTGATGTCTTCACATCGTGTCCCGTAGCGCAGCCCGCGGTTTTATATGCCAGCCGAGGGGCCGCGTGAGTGACAGCGGATCCAGCCTATCACCTGCTGCCCAGGGTCCCCGCCTCTCCCTTTCTGTGGCCAATAATACGATGAGCTTTGCTAAGCGCTGCTATGATTGGTTATGATGGTAGGAGGCGGGAGAATATCCACGGAGAGAGGTGTCCTGGCTAATGCCTGAGTGAAACGTGATTTAAAATAAAAGATTATTTGACCAAAAGTTCTGATCTTAAATACAAAAACAGTGACTCTTGAGGCGTACGCACAATGCCTTTATGTGTCGTCATGATTTAGTTAAGTACATGCGATTTTTGTTCAGTTTGACGGACATTAAAGCTGAAATCACTCGACTACCATGAAGGAGGAACTTGGTTCTTTTGCCCCGAGTAACGACTTGCAGGTAACATCACCATCCACAATCACTCTTGCTGCTATTTCCCTGCCTTATCACGCTCAACAAAGAAATACTCCATGTTTTTAAAGTTTATATTAAAGCAGCGGTAAATATTCAAGCTCATCCGCCAACGATTTGAAACGATACAAAGTCTTGCCAAAAATCTGCCTGTGAGTAAAAGCAGAGGGATTAAACACAAGCATAAATAATCCATAAACAGTAAGTAGGTTATCTGTTTGGTCTGTTTGTCTTCCTCTGAATCTTTAAATCGGTAAAGACATTTAATTTAAAAAGGCTAAGCTATAGTTGCCAGAAAAATCGTCCTCAAGTACCAAACTTTGAGTTTATAGCTCTTAAAGAAGAGGTTACTCGCTGACAAGTCTTCTATATATTGCTCTCCTTTATTGGGTACCAATATTTTCAAATAATCGATACCTCGATATGTCTACTCGCACTACTTCATTTCTTAAAACGATCCACCTTTTTTTTAAAGAAATATAAAGAATTATAAGTAGAAGCCACTTTGATTTGCTGATTTATTTATTTGCTGAGCTATCAAATAAGTATCAATAATGTTCATTTGCAAAGATAAATCAACGTTAAACTCTTTGGACCCAGAAATTTGTGTTTGTGAGGTTATTTTTCCCATTATTAATCCATTTAACAAGTTATATTTTTGACATTTGATCTGAAATACTGAATATTTTTATTTTCAATTGTATAAATGTTAAAAAACAGTTTTACATAAACTTGGCAATAATTGGAAAAGATATATGTGTATATTTTATAAATCATCACACTGAGCTGTCACTATACATTGTAAGAGGTGATTGATTTATTAATTTACTTTTTATAGTTTTTCTGAAAGTTATGAAAGATTTTTTAACACAATTTTAATTTATCATTGAGCTTGTTCCAAAACTTTATCCCCCAAACTGAAAGACTTCTGTATTTAATATTTTCTCTATTCTTAATTTAAACATCAGCACATCCTGCAAATTATAGCTTACTTGTTTTTGTTTGATTTTTCGATTTAAATTTGTTTTGTATTTCCCTAAGTAAGGCAGTATAAGTGAATAGTAAAATATCTTAAGGCAGTTTTATTTGATAAATCCTTTGTTTGATAAATTGTGACTGATTTGGATAATTTACATTTAATGTGCTTTATATGAGATTTCCACCTATGATCACTCTCCAATACTGTGTTTCATAAACTCATTCAATTTCCACACTTTTTACGTTCAGCTGTAAATCACAGTTGGTCCTCGTGCTTAATTTAATCAACTCTTCCTCTACTGGTTCTGCTAAATGCTTTATATTAGTAGTCATTAAGCTGTAGATCTTGATCTATCGTTCTGGTAGATCTCAATCCGTAAAGGTTCATTAGGTCTAAATCTGACACACAGGATGATCTGTTTCTGATATCCAAATATATTAAAGGGATAAATGGGTCTGGACTCTCATAATGTTGGAAAGGTAAATCAAACTGAGGTCCATTCATCCCATTAGGTTTCATAATAAGTAAGACAGGCTGTTGAAAATGTGTTATAAACTTTATTAATTTCAGCCTTTACCTTTCAGACTCAAGTGTTCTGTTTTGGAATTGGTTGCTTGAGAAATAAAACTCTGACATTTAGAATTTTTTAAAGGATTTTGATAGGCTGGGGTCAATGGGATCATATCTGTGTCAATAATAATATTCATTAAAAGGTAACATTAGCTGTGTTTTTTTTATTAGTTTGGACAGGTATATCTATCTTCCTTCATCATTGTTACAGGGGATCTTCTGTTTATATCACGCCCAGATCAAAATAGCTTAGTGTCGTCTGTAAACATCCAAATTTAAATATATCAGATATGATCAAAATAACATTTAAATTATGTTTGAATCATTTAAGTCTTAAACCTGGACCCTGTGGGACTCCACAGTCCATTTTCCTCAGATTTTATGCAGTATCATTAATTTTTACATATTGAAACATCTTATTTAAACAACTTTTCAGCCAATGCTGTGCGACCCCTCTGATGCCATAATGCAGGGCTGCTTGATTATGGCAAAAATCCCCATCCTGATTTTTTTTTTTGACAGATATTGATATCATGATTATGAAGCATGTTTACGCACTGATTTTTCTATTTTACTACACGCAATTATTGAGCCGAAATGCTCTTAACACTATCACTCTGAACATAACAGAACGGGCAAAAATATGAGTAAAAAATTAAAATACTCCAAAATAATAGACCTGGTGCCATAGATGGAGACTGGCAATAAAACACAGATAATTCATTTCAGAAAGAAAGTTATTCCAAGAAGGAAGAAAACTTTCTTTCCTGGGGCTTCTATTTTAGGATACACATCTGAATATAAGTATCTTGGTTTTTGTCTTGATGACTTTATGACCTTTGAAGCTGTTATGAAGCTTCTGTCTGGTTCAGCACTGGGGTCTGTTGTTAATGAGCTTAAAATCTGTAAAGATCTCAGGTATGCCACCTACACACATCTGTATGAAGCCTGTGTTTCTCCTGTATTAAGTTATGCAGCAGGAATATGGGGATACAAAGAAAGTAAAAGTTCAGATGCCATTCAAAACAGAGCGATACCATGTGTTTTAGGTATCCATAAATTTGCCCCTATTCTAGCTGCTCAGGGTGACATGGGTTGAATTCCTGGATCAATAGTGAGAAAATACGAAATAATCAGACTTTGGAATCGATTTATTAATATGGCAGAAAATAGGATTAATAAGAAGATTTTCATTTTTGGTAAAATGCTGAACTCTCCCTGGGCCACCGGACTCCTTTCTATTTTTGAGGAAGCAGAACTACAGCACGTTTACCGAAACAATCTTGTTTGCAGTGTGAACAGAATTAGGGAGAAGCTGGTTGCTAAGTTTGAGAAAAAATGGTTGAATGAAATTTTGTTAAAGGCAAAATTAAGAACATACATCCAAATCAAACACAGTTATGACCATGAGTCTTACGTAACAGCTAATTTAACAGGAAGTCAGAGATCTTTAGTCGCTCAGTTGAGAACAGGAATCCTTCCACTAAAAACATCCAGGAGGAACACAGACTTTGGGAATTATGTGAATTAGGTGAAGTTGAGAATGAATCACATTTTCTCTTGTACTGTCCCTTTTACGATGAGTTGAGAGCTCCTCTGATGAATGAAATGTGCGTTAAAAGTCCTGATATGTTTTGGTGTACTGACGATGACAGACTGAAATGGTTGTGTTATAATATTTACAAGTTGGCCTCTTTTGTATCCAGAGCCTGGAAAAAACATCAGGATAGTTTATTTTTGTGTTATTTTTGTAAGCGTCTAAAATGATCTCTGAACTTGATGATTGAATAGTGGTGTCTTGTAAGCCCGTTGGGCTGGGCATATTGTATATGCATGACACAATAATAAAAATCAAATCAATCAATCAATCAATAGACAAAAAAAGACAAAAGAAATGCATGCAAATGTCATGTGGCATAGTAATCTGGATTATTCAGTTTTCATAATTGTGGGAGTCAGTAATTAATAAGAGTATTTATGTATAAAACACCTTTTAAAACTGAAGTTTACAAAGTGCTTAACAGAGAAAACAAAACCAGGGAACAACAAAATCAGCATGAACTTTCAGCTCAAACAGAAAAACTCCCAAGAGGGCAGGAGCAACATGCAAACTCAGAGTTTAAAAGAAATTAAACGGATAAAAGGAATGAAGCTGGAAACATCTGAAGGACTGCATAAATACTTCATTAGTATGATTAAAATGTCAGCATAAGGGTGTTATCAATAATGTGGATTTTGAAAAATGATGACAATAATATAAGAAGAAGACAATAATGCAATAAATAAACAGATAGATGACGACATCACATCAGGGAGATTCGAGTAAGCTTTAATAGTTCCTTTCCTTAATAGTGATACTATCTTCATACATGTATATAGTCGGAATCCATCTTTATCTTGTTTATATTTGGACAGTATTTTTTTGCTGCTTTTATTTAGTAATATTTAGTATTTTTTGTGCTGCTATTTAAATCTATTATTATTTTTATACCTCTTACCTGACATTTGCTGTGGACAGCAGAGTAGGGATTTCATTGTGCAGGGAAACGTGTTTCTCAATGTGCAAATGACAATAAATGCTTTGAATCTTAAATCTTGAGAAAATAAAGGAGAAAAGGGAGTAAATTAAAACATGAAAAGATAAAACTTTTCAATATTTAGCTTTAGAAGCAAGTATCTGCAGGTGCTGATGTCCTACGGATAATATCATGCATCCTTAGTTTTTGCATAACATTTAAATTTTAGCCAGTCACTTAAAATCTTTAGAGTAGAAATAATTTCTGCAGAAAATCAGACCAAAGATGAACGCTGTTACCGTGTCTGTGGATGTGTGCACTACAGGAGGCTGACACTAGGCGGCAGCAGAGTGTGAGCAGGCCGGGAAATACTGCACACACATCTGAACTCACCTGAGGTGCAAGGCTCTTTCAGCTTTGAGGTAGGTTACATACACTCACCGGCCATTTTATTAGGTACACTTACTCATCTGCTTGTGCACATAAATAGCTTGCAAGCCAATCACATGGAGGGAACTCAATGCAACACATGGTCGAGATGACCTGCATCTGAACGGAGCAGGAGGGTGATTTAAGAGACTTTGAACATGGTAGAAACTATGATGTACTGGGATTTTCACACTTAACCATCTCTTTGATTACAGAGAATGGTCTGGACAAGAGAAAATATCCAGTGAGCAGATCATCTCAGACTGGTTTCTTCACTGTACTACAGTGGCCTCCAGTCACCAGATCTCAATCCAGCAGAGCAACTTTGGGATGTGATGGAGCAGGAGATTCTTTACTGATGTCACACAGCTGTCAATCAAACTGCCTTCAAACAGGAGTGGGCGGGGCTTTGGTGTGTGTCTGTCCGTGTGCCAGAGGGCTGATGAGAGAGAAGGATTAGGACTTCATTACCCAGCATGCCCTGTGTGTGTTTGTAAAATCCCTAAAGAGGATTTGCGTGGATCAGAGAGACGACATGCCGCTGAAAAGAGAAGGTGGGCTTTTCTTTTTTATCGTCATTGTTTCCTTTTCTCTCACCTTCACCTTCACGCGTGCATGTGTTTGTTAACGTGTGTGTTAGTGTGTTGTTTGTGTGTGTGTGAGCCTTCGTCTTCCTCTGGTCATCCTCATCATGTTAGTGAAATTTACTGAGTGAAGAATCCTGTGTTTGTGTAACAGGCAGGATGTTTTGTTTGTTTGTTTAGTTGTTTGTTTGTTTACTTCTTTGTTGATGAAGTGCTGGGCTCAAACACAGTACTTCCACCACCACTGTACCTTCAGACAGGACCCTCTGTGAAGTTTGATCCCACCTTCACATCCTTGTCCAGGTGCCCCGCTCCAACAGCCGATGATCTGATCGGTTATTTTAGTGATCAATAGAGATGCTGCGACATCATCATCTGCTGATGACGGTCATCAAATATGTGATCACAGGGCTTTCTCATTTCTAGTATCTGCTCAACTCGGCTCCACTCTACACGGTTTGGAGCTACCAGGTGGGCATCTGGCGGCTCAGTGCTCACATACAAGCCTCCAGCTCCTTTGTAGTCGATTAAAATATTGGAAAATGTACAAACATTAGGGACGGGATTGATCAGATTTTACTGACCCCAATACCATTATGATTCTGCTTATCAGTCCGATTCTTTAACCATTCCCTTATCAGCTCCTGTGGATTTTCTTCTTGCTTTGAAAGTCGTTTTCAGAGGCAACTGGAAAGCACTCAGAGAGCACAACCCTCCGCCAAGGAAGCCCTCATATTGCTGTTACATCTATAAGCAGTAGCTCCATGATGAAGTTACCATCATAATATGATTCATGACCCTGAAAACCCACACAGAGCACTCAGAATCATGCTGATATCATTGTTAGTTAGACAGTCATTGAGCAAAAATGATCGTTCCCTAATGGAGGTTATCTGGATCACCACCAAAATCTAATCATTTCTATGTTGGACCATTACCATCTCCTGAAAATTTCAACAAAATCGATCCAGTAGTTTTTGAGTAATCTTGCTAGCAAACATATGCCAACAAAAACACAACCTCCTTGGCGGAGGTAATGATGTCCAGCACACAACAGTCCTGATATTCAGTGCCGTGTTGCAGAGATGAATGTTTCTACAAGCTGCTGGCATCTCCGCTTACAGAAATTTAAGCAGTTAGGTGTTTTTTTTTTTTGGTCAAAAATTTGATTGACTTCTACAGACTTCACCGAGCCTCTGGTACTTCTGCTCGAATTGCAAATATAAATAACTGTTGCTTTTTTTTGTGGAAAATCATCTTTATCAGCCGAATTTGTAGAAGATCTGTTTTAAAAACAAGAAAGAAAAAAAAATGGACCAAAGCTTCTTCTTTTCATATCAAAAACAATACAACCTTTTAAACTTTTATTCAGTTAAATAAATAATGATAATTGTACAAGAAGATGTTATTCACAAGATACTAGTGAGGAGAATGAAGTGGTGTGATAATATTATATGGTTATTGTTATGAAATGATGGTATCAGTATTCTGTAGATCTCCCTTCTAGTGAATATATTAAATATATGTTTGTGAAATTACAGATGCTGTTGTTGATGGAAATACTTTTTGTTTAATGTCCAAGCAAAAAAATGAGTGTGTGTAGACACAGTTATTTATGAGTATGTGCATAACGTCTACATTAATTTCTAAATCGCTGTTTGGAAAAAGGGTGGGAATTATATATATCTTTTACTTCCTCCTCTCCTTTTCCAATATGTTGACCAGATATTGCTTTGTTTTTTTTTCTTCTGTCTTTGACAGATTTTATTTTAACTTCATATTCAAAATAAATGGCAAATGAATGAATGAATATACTACAAAGACAAGATATTTAATGCTATAATTTATAATTTTGTCCACTTCTGCCCATCTATACCATGATTTTTAACTTCTTTGTTGTTGTTTCTGCTGACTGCCTTGGCTGAGAGTGAGACATCCTATATACGCAAAGTGTGAAGAATAAATTGAGAGGAACTGATGAGCAAAAACACCAATTATTGAGGGAGTTGATTCGATTCCTCATGGAATTGGTTTTTGATTTCCATCCCTCATAAACATGAAGAAAACATGAAAAATCCTTCCTTGACAATGTCTTAGATGGAAATGTTTTTAAGACAATAAAAGCCTCTGTTGGCTGTCATGTTTGTGCAGAACTCCTTCGGCATTATGGAATTTATTTGTAAAATTAAAGATAAAAATGTATTTAAAAAAACTGTTCACTAGAATCACTCAGAAAGCACAAAAGCCCTGCCAAGACATTTGAAAGATTGTACAGCGAGTTATTGTCAAAAAAATAGGAACAAATCCTTTAAAATATCCCAGGATCTGCATATGGATTTCCATCGCCACCCAAATATGACCAAGTCCTCGTTGTTCAATGACCAACTCTCCCTGAAAATATCATCAAAATCAGTTGAGAGGCGACAATGAAAACTGTTCTGTCTCGCAGTGTTAACAAATCCTCAAAAAAGTTCCTGGATCTGACCTCAGATTCGGATCACTCACTGGCTGATCAAGTTTGAGGATTTTTTTTGGTTAAAGTAAGATAAATAATGAAAATGAAACAGCTTTCTCATCTTCATGATGGAATTACATTTAAGAGGGAGCACTCCAGTGGCCAAGGCTGTCCACACTGAACCCAAAGCAGAGGTTTCTTGATGCGTATTCAGAAACTACTGTGACATCCTCGCAGCATCAATGAAGGAGGAAGGGGCAGCTGCTTGCTGCAGAAACAAGCAGCAAAACAACAAACTGTGACATTTAGAGGAGAGTTTGAGAGTCTTCTCATCACGTTTTAGACTCAGCTCGCTGGGAGCGATACTTAAAAATGTTCAGAGAACTGCGTGTGAACCCAAATGAAAAAACAAAATGACAGAATAACCCTTTAACTCTCAGCCCAACTGTTTGGCAGAGATCAGTAATATCAGGAATATTTGATTTGTTAAAAAAGCACAACACATCATTGTTTGTTTCTGTCGATGTTTTAGGATACAGAAAAAAACTGCAAACAAACCAAAAGGACTGATATTTTCTTTGTGTGGGATTTAAAGGTTTAAAAAGCCATTATTATTATTACCACCATTATTATTTAAGTACTTAACCATTCACTGATATGATTTATATTTTATTATCTTTTATTCATCAAAAACACTTAGTTTGTGTGTTTACCAAAGTCAGTATAATCTATTTTAAGTTATTTTTGATTGCTATTTTAATTACAAACATTTCTGCCTTTTCTCATTGATTTTGCCCCAGATATTTGTGCAATTTTATGTCATCACATAATCAACTGTTTCAAACCTTTAAATCCCACAACAAGAAAATATCTGGTATTTTGGTTTGTTTGTAGTTTTCTCTGTTCGCTGAAATGTTAAAAGAATCAAACAATTATTTGATTTGTCCTGGTTTTTAAAACATTAAATATCCCTGAATTTATTGATGACCTCTGCCAAACAGTTGAGCTAACACGTGACCTTCACAGCCTAGAGAGCACCCACACCTTCATCCCCATCTTACACTTACGAGTTTGAAATTTTGGCCCAATGTGGCCCCCAGGGCCCCACTTGCCCACCCCATCAAGTTCGTGCCTCACATCAAGAAGGTTGCTAGAATTTACATGTTCTCCCTGTGCATGTGTGGGCTTTCTCCAGGTACCCTGTTATATTTCGCTGGACCAAAAACATGTTCATTTGGTGTATTGTTGGGTGTGAGTGTGTGTGTAAATGTTTGTGTGTCCCTCTGTGTGGCCCTGTGATTGGCTTGGGACTGGTCCAGGATGCCGTCCACCTCTCGCCCAATGCCAGTTGCGGTTCCAGCTCCCCCAGTCATTTTTACATGATCATGTAAACAAACCAACAGTTACTGAGCATGCTCCCTCTGTGTCCTAGATACTGAGCGTGCTCTGCAGGTGATGGAGGCCTGTCAGGCCGGAGCAGCAGAAGGGGTCAAAGGTCGAGCAGAGAAACTGTTAAACATCTTCCAGAGTGACCTGTTCCAGGCTTTACTAGGTAACACCAACGCACACACACACTAAAATTAATAATAATCATTTTGAAGACATGAACCAACATCTCTGAGGATGTTTCAGCACCTTGTTGAATAAAAGAGCTCTGAAGGTGAAGGAGGTCCAACAGTGTTAATGCTGTTGACTGATTAGTTTCCTCATAGTTTTCAACAACAACCTTTTTTCCCCTGACAAAAACTAGACAGTAACTAATAAAAACAAGTGCACATGGACAAGAACTCAAACTAAATTAACTGACATTTTCATCAACAAATAAAAACTAGACTAAAATGTCTGACAGAGACTTAATCTAGTCAGACCTAATTTGGTCATGTAGAAAGAGGGACAAGTCAGGAATATATCCAATCACAGCTACTTTGGTTTTGTGGAAAGGTTGGATGAGTTAAGAGGGACATCCAATCACAGCTGTCTTAGCTTGGTGGTGGTGGGATAAGTTGTGGAGCGATCCAATCAGAGCTCCTCTCTTTATGAATTGATATATTCATGTAGAGCAGGTTCACTGTTTGTTGTCAGTTCTGGTATTGTAACTGAGATGCTCTGCCAGGTAGCCTAAATAAAGGTGACTGCATTTCACACAAAAGTTCAATTTGTTTCTGTTCATTTATACATTCAGACTTTACTAGCATTCAATAAAGGGTTATTAGATGTTTGATTTTATCCAAGTGTAAAACATGACTTCAGAAATTCAAGGAAACATAAAAATGCCTTACACTTTACACTTCAGATTTTAGTCGACTACATTTAGAGCAGATTTCATCAACTAAAACTAGACTAAAATTACAACAGTTTAGATGACTAAGTTATGACTAAAACTAAAAGATATTTCAGGCAAAAGACTATAACTAAAACCAAATTAAAAGTCAGCCTCTGATGCCTCCCTAACTTCCTGTTCACACTGCCTGTCGCTCCTGATTGGACGACCATGCAGTGAAGCTCCAGACCAGGTGAGATGTTTAGATCAATGATCAGGTAAAGACTGACAGCTGGAGAAGACCCGCCTCTCTGCATCGTTTAATCTGGTCTTAATGATGTCATCAGCGTGACATCACAGACACCGCAGAGCCGTGATAGGTCGAGGTCTCCACATGCATGTGGGGATTAGCATGTGTCTCATCAACACGGTAACTGATCTGTTTGTGCTCTGATTGGCCGATCACAGCGGCAGGTAGATGGTTAATTTCGGGTTGAAGGCGAGGGCACGCCTCCAAACAAAACACAACAAACGATTACTGTTAAGACCAGAGTCTGAGCTGTGGGGGTCAAAGGTCACTGAAGCTCCAACAGTCCAATCAGGGGAGAGATAATCAGCTGAGGCCTCGCTCCTCGCCAGTTTCACCCACTTGTCCAGACATGTTCTACTTCTCTGTGGGATTAAGCTGATGTCAGGGCTTTTCTTACTGCTGGTTTTATTCTCTAAAAGTGACATGATGTTTTCTACATTACTTTGACTTAATTATTGATAAAACAGGAAAAATTAGTAGGTAAATTTGTTGAATTGGTAGATCTGGTGTAAGGAACTCTCACTGCATACCAGTCACTTATTTAAGGGTTTTGGTCTTTATGTGCCCGATAAAAGTGGATTTAGATTCTCCCCAATCATGTTAAGGACCACAGAGACAAAAACACTGGACTCCCCATAGAATTGATATTTTTGCTTCACTTGGTGAGATTTTGCTCTGCGAAGTTGCTCACATTTTGAATTTCACACCACAGCAGTAGCTCTTCTACATTATCTGATTGGCTTGTTGTGAAAGTGATTGACAGAACGATCATCCAATCACCTGCCGGATATGCTTTTGAAAAGTTCTGCCTATTCCCAAACTCTGTCTCAGATGGACTAGTGAGATATTGACTGGTCAAACAGTTGTCCAAACAGGAAGACTTAAAAGCCAGAATCACTCAGTCAAAATCACTCAACGATAAAATTATTTAACCTTTGATGGAAGCCTCAGGTGACAGCATTTATCTGTTGATTCAGTTTTAAGTCACTGTTTTACTCCATGATTTGTGAGCATTCAGGTCTGACTGAGGGGCCTCATTTAGCCCACGCAGACCAAAACAATAGTTTGATTTCTTTAACTTTTAAAAGTTTGAGGCCATCCTTTCTTTTATATTGATAAAACACGACAGAGATAAAGAAAAGAGAAATGGTCCCAGAATGGAGCCTTGAGGGACACCACACAGGAAAGGGAATTTTCACTTCACTTCTTACATATTTTGGCCAGAGTTTGTTCGACAAAGTGGCTCACATTTTGCATTTTACACCGCAGCAGTAATGCAAGCCTTCTGCATTATCTGACTGACAGACCAATCGGCCAATCGCCTGCCGGATACGCTCAAATCAGGCCGAATGACAGAATCCTCGTTGGTACGGTGGACAGCAGGTCGGCGTGGTTTGACTTGCATATCTTGAGGCTTATTATGAATATGCTGATTCTGATTGGCTGATATTGTTGATGATGTATGACTATTTAAAAGTTCTTCTTCATCCTCTCTTGACGTGTGTAGACATTCAGGAGTTCTACGAGCTGACGGTCTGTGAGAGCCAGACGACGAGTCGGCCGCACACACCTGGACAGGTATGAATGACACACTCACACTCACACATCCGTCTCTCACTCCCTCATGGCAACACCCTTCACTGTTACCTAGCAACAGCTGCAGCAGCATTACCGGGGCAACAGCTGCATAACACCATGGCAACAGGAGCCCAACCCCCACCTCCCCTCCCTCTCTCTCTCTCTCTCCCTCTCTCTCTCTTTTCGTCTTCTTTACAAGTGACTCAAGGAGGTGTACACCCCCGCCCCCCCACCTCAAAAAAAAAAGAAAAAAAACACACACACACACACACAACTCTTCATCTGTCTTGCTCGCCCCCTCTCTCTCTCTCCTGCTCTCTCGCTCGCTCACAGTGCTGACAGACGAAGGCAGAGCTGTAAAGAGCGAGCGGGCGAGCGAGGACAGACAGACAGACAAGGAGAGAGAGAGGGAGAGGGGGGGAGGGCGACAACGAGAGAGAGAGAGAGAGAGAGCGAGAGAGAGAGAGAGAGGGCTCAACCATGAGTGTGTGAGTGTGTGTGAAAATGTGTGTGTGTGCGTGTGAGTGTGTGTGAGTGTGTGTGTGTGTGGATATGGACTGCCTCTGCATTGTCACCACCAAGGTAAGAGCAGACCGCCCGCATGCACCGCCACAGCAAACACGCACGCTCATACGCACGCACGGTCTGGGGGGGTAACACACACATGTCCCCATAAAACATTCGTCCCCGTAAACCACCTGGACCAAAATCCATGTTTGTGTGTTTGCCGCCCCGGTCATGTTTTCATTCATCCCTTCGTCTGCCTTCACGTGTATGTGTTAGTGTGTGTGTGTGTGTGTGTGTGTGTTGGTGGGGGGGTGCATGGGGCATGAGGGGTGGGGGGGTGGTTGGCATGAATGTTAGCTGTTAGCTCTTGCTAGCCCCGGTAGTTAGCTGTTAGCAGAATTTGCATGTCTGTCTCACGTGTGCACACCTTTAAGATGACACAGGTGCTCTCCTGTCCCACGGTGAATGAAACGATCAATAATGGTCGGTGATGTGTTGATTCATTGATGTATTGATTGGTTTGATTGATGGTGCAACAGGTGCCTCATGTTGTTGCATGTGCACAGATTTAGTCCCTTGTTTGCATATTTTTGGCACTTGTTTAATCATTTATGTCCAGAATATGTGCATAATTTGGCTCTGAATTGTCAATTATTTTCTCCTGATCCAACACAGGTTTAGTCATTTGTTATGTATGCTAGTTAGCACCAGCTTCCAATACCATTCTGCTAGTTGGCACTGGTTTAATTCAGTATCACCTGTTCCTTTCCTCTGGTTTGGCCCAAATTTGCTTGTGTTTCAGCACTAATATGATCAAATGATCACTGTTTTTCTTTTTTTGCTTTGGCTTAGTTCAATGAGAAGCTGAATCTATGCACTTGTTGTGCCCAAAATCTACCCGTTATTTGGCACTGGTTTGGTTTGGTTCAGGTCTAAGTTTTGTTTTTTAGCACTGGTTTCTCCCTCAAACGTAGGCACTGGTTTTGTCCATTGGTTTAGTCCAAAATTACCTTCTGTAGCATTTGGTTAGCACAGTATTTGATCATAATTTGACACTAGTATGGTCTGTTATCTGGATCCTGTATTGCCTATTATCATGTCCAAATTTTGTCATGGTATTATCAGAAATTAACATGTTATGAAGCACTGGTTTGGTTTTAATTCAGGATAAATCAGAGCCTTGGTTTCTTTGGTAATGGTACTGTCATTTTTTGACAAATATTTTCATGTGGTTTCGCATTGATACTGTCCAGTATTTTACTCTTTAATTAGCTCTTATTAAGTTGTGTGCTTGTCTTTTTTTAACATTGTTTGGTTTCATTTTTGTGTTATTTAGCACTGGTTTTGTCCAGGAAACCCATAACTTTGCTGTGATTGGTTCAAATATGTAGCAAAGTCATGTAGGAGTCTCTCACGTTCAGCCACTCCACAGGTGACGTTTGTTCTTCCAGAAAAGGACAAAAATGTTAATTTCCAAATACAGCAAATCAAAAGAAACGGCTGGAGCTTAGGAATCACTTCACAAACCGGTCTGATGAAGATGCAAAGTGCGTCAAAATGTTAGTCCTTTGCAGATGAGTTAAATGTCTAATGTGACTTGTGTACTCCAGTAATTTCTTTGAAATTGTCTTTATTTAGAAATCAATTGAAGTGTTTTTCAGTTGGTCAAATATTATTTGTTATTTCAATGATGTACTTGTAAGTAAGCACTGGCTTACAATATTAAATACTATTATTTGATTTGGCACGGTGACACAAACATTTACCTTTTATTGAGCTTGAGATAAATGTAGTGTTTAGGTGACTCCTAAAATTGATTTTGTCCAGTGTTTGCTTGTTTTTAGCTCTGGTTTGATCTTATTTTGCCAACAATTTGATCAAATTTTTACCTGTTATTTTGTTTGGTTCATGTGTTATTGTTTGGTACATTTAGTTTTTCCCAGCATCCAATCTCACAATATGTCACTCTTATGCTTACAATTGAAAATGTAAATTAGCAGTTCCTTAAATATTCAGTTGTGATTTTAGCCCTGGTTTTGCCCAAAATTTACTGGTAACTGGTAAAACATTTACTTGTTTAAGAGCACTGATATTGTCAAATATTTATCCTTTAATTAAGCCATGATTAAATACAGAGTTTGAGTGATTTTGAGATAGGTCTCATCTGATTTATTCTGTTATGTAGCTCTGATTTGTTTGAGTATTTACTCACTGATATGGTCTAAATTCTGCTGTTATCTTGTCAGGATCGGGTTCATTATAAAGTTCTTTCTTAACTCTAGCTTGCTTTTATATTTATTGATAATTTGGCAAAGTAACAGTCAAATATTTACCTTTTATTGAACATCAGTCATGCCAAATATATATTGATTATTAACCTTGGGATAAATTTAGTATTTAACTGATTTCTACCATTTGTTTGGTCCAACTTTGGTTACTTTTTAATCACTGGTTTGGTCCAGTATTTATTCATAGTTTGGCTTTGGTTTGTTCAATTATTCATCTGTTATGTAGCACTGGATTAGTTCAATTATTTTTTAGCTTTGACCTGACCCAGTATTTGTTTATAATTTGACACTGGTATGGTCAAAAAGGTATCTGTTGCTTGGGATGCTGATTTAGTTCTTTAAGTAGTTTCTTACCTGGTGTATGGCCCAGTGTTTTCTCTCAGAATTTGGCACTGTTAAACTACTTATTTTTTTCTAGTTTGGTCAACTAAAGAGTTGTTATCTGCTTTTCTGCATTAGTGTAGCCCAATAGTATCTTGTGCTCAAGCCCGTATTTAACCCAGTGTTATCTTTTGTTTTTTTGCCCTGATTTGGCCTAGTAAAGTCTTGTTTTTCTGCCACATCTGGCATGGTAGTCCCTTTTATTTTTAGGTGAATGCAGTATTTTTTGTTTCGCAGCCCAAGTTGGTCCAAGTATTGTCTTGGTTTTAAACCCAGTTTTGTTCCACTACTGCCTTGTTTTTGACCATATTTTGCCCAGTATCATCTCTCTTTGAGGCCACATTTGGCCCAGGATTGTCTTGTTATATTCCCCACTTTGGTATAGTATTGTTACACATTTTAGCCCAGTTATGCCCAATATTTTCTTGTACCTAAACCCAATCCCGTTTTGGTCCACAATTGCCTTGGCCCAGAACTATCCTGTCTTTTAGCCTGTGTTTTGTCCAGTATTGTCTCATCCTTTGCGTCCAGTGTGGAACAGTATTATCTTACTCTTAGCTCCAGGTTTGGCCAAGCTTTATCTTGTTTTTTAGACTAAATTTGTCCCAGAATTGCCTTGTTTTTAATACCATGTTTGGCCCAGTATTATCTTGTTTTGAATCAGCTATGTGGCTAGTATTTCTTTAAGCCATAGTTTACCCCAGTTCTGTTTTTTTACCCCATGTTTTGCCCAGTATTGTTTAATGTTTTAGCTATAAATTGGTCCAGTTGTATCTAGTTTTTAAGCCTTGGTTAAGCCCAGTATTATCTTTTTCATGGCCCACGTTTGCCCCGTATTGTCTAGTTTTATAACTCATGTTTGGGACAGTATTTGTCGTCTTCATATCTGCAGTTTCTTGGTCTAATATTCTGCGTTTTTCCTTCAGAGAAGGGGAGATGGATTTGTTGGATCAGAAATAGCTTCTACTATCTTTAGTTACATCAGTACTGCTAATGGACTCTCTCTCTCTCTCCCTCCCTCTCTCTCTCTCCCTTTTGTTGTGTATTCAGACTGTAACTCCATTTTCTCCTTATTGGCCAGCAGCCGGTTACAGTGGACCAATGAGACACCATTCAAGTTACATCATAACCACATTTGATGAGTTCAGACCAAATGGAGAATATTCAGACCATGTCATAGTGGATCACTGGTCTGTGAGTGAGTTTACATGCACAGTTAAAATGAGCTGTGGTCATAGTTTCAGAGGATATTTCACTGAAATACTGTCCCAAAGAAAATCATGGTCTGCTGTCCCCACCGTGCTGCAGTAGATGGAGTTATGCTCCATTTGTTACTAGTGATTAGTAGTTATTGCTTAGTTAGCAGGTATATAAGTCAGATCATACGGGAATTTACATTTTTTGTGGTTGTTACAGGAAAAGAAGCCAAATTTTGAGGCAGGTTTTCTTGCTACATTTGTTGTAACTATTTCTGGTGTAATAGGTATTTAAGTTTATGAAAAAGGGATGATCTCAAGGCCCAAGGACGTCTGACGCTGTCTCTCCAAAATCTCACCAGTTTACCCAAATGAATTGGACAATTTAGCACAGGGGTGTCAAACTCGAATACACAGTGGGCCAAAATTAAAAAATCTGTACAAGTCGAGGGCCAGAATGGTTCAGTGTTTATCGCAAAACTTATTTAAATTAGCTTATTGCGCATATTGACCATGGAACTAACAAGGCTATTGAATTATTGCCTATTAAAATTCCATTAAACATTAAATGAATGAAAAATCAGCTGCATCCATTTCTTATGGCTCTAGCTGCAGCATTTCCATGGTGATTTCTGATGAAAATGTTTTTTCACAGCAAAAAAGAATTTCCTTTCAAGAAAAATTCAACATGCCTTGTGTTAGCAAGTAAAGGTGCAAAAAGGAAACATTACAGCTCAGTTTGCTGCACTCTGATACACACCAGTCTTAACAAGAAACTTGAACCTGGAACTAGTAAAGCTTAAATGTTATAGCCTATAAATAACAACATTAGAGTTTAGATTCTTGGCCCGTACCCGAGCTCGGCCCGAACCTGATCTGATTACATTTCACACCAATATCCGCAGGCTGGGCCAGGCCAGGCCGGGCCGGGCCGAAAAGCCGCAATCAGCAATATTTTATTTACTTATTTTTCGTTAAGAAAGCCAACGAGTGTTGAAAAAAAGCATCACGTCTCCTTCACGTGCACACTGCAAGGTTGCTGCAGAGATGCAGGAGAGTCAGGACCCTGAACAGCTCCGCCGCCCGGCCGGGCCGGGCTCGGACACGACGGGCACGGGCTCAGTGTAGCGTCGGGCCGGATTTTTTGGGCCCGATCTAAGCTCTAAACAACATTAAACATTAAATTCAAGAAAAATCTGTTGTATTTAAAGTATTTTAAATACTTGGAAAGTATTAAAATACCTTAATACTGTGTAATACTGTGGAAAAATAATTGAGTATTTTTCCACAGGCCAACAACAACCAAAAAACTATTTCTTTCAAAGAATAATCGAACATGCAAGAAAAATGTTCAAAAAAGGGACATACTTTAAAGCTCAGTTTGCTGCTCTGTGATGCATGCTAGTCTAAGCCAGATACTTGGCATCTCATCTTGGATGCAAGTTCAAAGGTGGGGCTAGGGCTCACGCTGGGGGCCCCTGATTGACACGCCAATGCACTGACAGTGCATTGTGGGACTTGTGGTATCAGTGGTGCGTACAATATACCAGCGGGTCAGTTCTAATAGTAATTAGATATAATCCTACGGGCCAAAGATAATTCCACATATGTGCTTTAGTAGACAGATTTTGAGATAATGCATTAGCAGTGAACATGACACCTGAAAACCTTTGATCTATGACCCTCAAAATCTACACTAGGAGTCCTTCAGTGCAAAAACGTTTTTAACCAACAACCCCCAAAGCAGGGTGAAGAGGGACCCGAGACCCCCACTGAATGCAGCTTTAAAGATCAGCAGACCCTGCAGTTGGAGTTGTGTTCCAGCACAGACTTTAAGAATCTTTTCAACATGTTTCCCTCAAATCAGCATGAATCTCACCTGACTGGTTTTATTTCAAATCAAATTCATTTTAGGGCAGCATGGTGGCGTGCAGCAGCAGGTAGTGCTCGAGCCTCACAGTAAGATGGTTGCAGGTTCGATCCCTGCTGATCAGGGCTTCCTGTGTGGAGTTTCCATGTTCTCCCTGTGCATGCATGGGTTCTCTCTGGGAACTCAGGTTTCCTCCTACAGACCAAAACATACTTGATAGTAGAGGTGTGAAAAAATATCGATACAGCAATGCATCGCAATATTTTGCCCTACAATAAAAATCTTAATATTGATTTTTTTGTAAAACTAAAAACTCATTTTATCAGAGTTGGAATTAAATACAACTGCAGGTTAGGATGCTGTCAATACATTGTTCAAGGGACAACAAGAATAATTTCTTTGCAGCATTAGTTTAAGTGACTTGATGCACTTTGTTTTCAAGTTAAGTGTGTGTATGTAACACTGCATTTGACATATTTCAAAAACAATAAAATGGAAAAGTTGTTTTCAATCAAATAGTTTTGACTTGATTTGTACTTTTAGTTTTGAATAATATTGTGTGATTTACATATACACCATCTCTAGTTTTTTCTTAGTTAACTATAGAATATCGCAATATATCACAATATTGTGATATTGTGATATATCATGATATTATCATATCGTGATACGTATCGTATCGTGAGGTTCTTGCCAATACTCATCCCTACTTGATAGTTGACTTGTGACTCCAGATTGTCCTTTGGTGTGAGTGTGAACGGTTGTCTGTTTCTCTTTGTGGCCCTGTGATTGGCTGGCAATAAATGATGGAATAATTAGATCTCACATGGGATGAGTAACCCTGAGACATGCAAGCAAATGATTACAATTCGACACCTTGACCTTGACTTTTGACCTATGGTATGGCCTCAAAAATTGAGGCTGTTCATACTCGTGTCATTCTGGGCGTTTGTACAAAGTTTGACAGAAATCCCTTGTGAAACTTTCTTGCCAAATCAGGTGTCACAAATTGATAGACAAGAAAAAGATGACCATGAAAGACGACGACCTTGACCCTTAAGCCTTGAATATTAGGCATAAGTTCATCTGTGCAAAGTTTGATGGAAATCCCCAGAGCACACGCGTTATATAATGTTTACAAAGCAAATAATATGTTGGACTTCATGGCCTTGACCTTTGACCCATCTTTTCATTATTTAATCTTTTTTATCCCTTTTGGGGTCACAGGGGGCTGAAGCCTATCCCAGCTGACTTTAAGCTAGAGGCACTAGCCAATCTTAGGACTGGTACATAGAGACAAACAAGCATAAGGTCATGTGACTACAACAGCAGGGATTAAACCCCCAACATTTTGGTGAAAAGCTGACTCTATGGGCTGAGCTGCCGCGACCTGTATGTGTGTTGTTGTTGTTGTTGTTGCTGTTGTTGTTGTTGTTGTTGTTGTCATTGTTGGAGACCTGCCCGGCTGACGGGGACCGTCTGTGTTTACTCGTGTGTTTGTGACGGACATGTGGCTCAGGCTCCTGAGTGCGCAGCAGCCTTCACCACAACAGGCTGTTCACTTCTCACTCAGATGTTTGTTGATCAGTTTACTCTCAGACTCAGGAGACAACAAACCCCACACACCTGAGGAACACCTGAGAACCAGGAACACCTGAGACCACAGGCTGAAGACATGAGGGACAGACAGCTGAGCTGAGGCCCTGTAAACACTAGAGCCCGAGAGAGAAGAGAGACAGAGAGCTGGAGGGAAGATGGGCAACTGATAAATAAATGAAATAATGGATGGATGGATGCATGGATGATTGGGTATATAGATAGAGGCAGTTAGATTGATGGATGGATGGTGTGATGAATGAATGGGTATATAGATAGAGGCAAAGTTTGATGGATGGATGATGGGTGGATGGACTGATGGATGACTTGATGGAGGCAGAATGTGGTGGATGGATGGATGGAGGCACAGTTTGATTTATGGATGGATGGACAGATTAAGGCCTGGTTTGATGGATGGATGGATGGATGTACAGAAAGAGGCACAGTTTGATGGATGGATGCATGGACAGATGAATGAATGGACAGACAGATAAGGCACTGTTTAATCGATGAATGGTTGGAGGCACAGTTTGATGAATGGATGGATGGACACATGAAGGCACAGTTGGATGGATGGATGAACAGAGGCACAGTTTGATGGATGGATGGGTGGATGAATAGGCACAGTTTGATGGATGTGTGGATGGATGGACGGATAAGGTACTGTTGAATGGATGGATGGATGAAGGCAGAGTTTGATGGATGGATGGAGGCACAGTTTGATGAATGGATGGATTGATGGTTGGATGTAGCATCCATCTGTAGTTCACTCCTCTCTAAACTCTGTTGTTGTCTCTAAGCTCCTGCTCTGTTATTGGTCAGTCATGTGACTCGATCAGCTGTTTAAATAAAGTTATTTAAAATAAAAAATGGACTCTGACCCAGATCCTGATGTCACTGATCGGTCATTGATCTGGGTTATGGTGACCCCACAGGCGGTTGATTCCCTGAGGGATTATGGGTAATATGCTGATGGTCATAAGAAGTCTCATCACAGAAACATCCAACATTTGGACCCCCCCCACCGCCTCTCCATCCTTATGAATCGAGGCTGGCTCCTCCCCCTCTGTCCGGTGATGTCAGTCGCCCGGCAACCGAGGCTCTCTGGCTCTCCTGTTACCATGGCAACGGCATCACCAACTCTGCTGCTCTTCCTCCTCACCCCCTCGTACACACACTCGCTCGCTCGCCCTCAGTCTCGGCCTCTCTCTCTTTCTGGAGGAGGTCTGAATAGAGATGAGTCTTTGGGTCACCTTGGTGTGTGAGAGACGTGATGATGTCATGACTGAAATCCAATCAGAACCGCTCTTAGGTAACGCTTCTCTCTGGTCTTTGGCGCCGGTCTCCTCGTGGCCCGTGCACGCCGGCTGGTGGGACCCGAGTTCAGACCTGCCCCCTCTGCTCAGTCCTCTATGGGGTGTGAAAACCTAAAGGTGGGGGTCTCTTTCTCACTGTATTCCACTCACTGGCCACTTTATTAGGTATGTCTGTTCAACTCCTTATTAAAGGGTTAGTTCAGGTTTTTTCGCCGGTGAATCTGATTGACATTAAAGGAACTTGCGAGCTTTGTCCCTGAGGGGAGACGCCCAGACTCTGGCTGATCTATGGTGCCACTGAGGCCCCGTTTACACGACAACATCGCCACCAGAAACGTTCACACAGAGACGCGAGAATGACTGAAAACGCTGTAGTGTGCATGCCAGGCCAGTAGTTGGGGATGTAGGTTTGTAGTGAAACAGCGGCTGTTCATATCTTTATCTGAAAGAGTGCTGCACATGCATCGTGCATCCCAGTTTTCCCTGACAACAGAAATCCCTGTTTACATGGAGACGGAGACAAAAAAATGTTCAAGTCTTTCCACTCTGGACCTGGTGTCAAAAGTTTGCAGTGTTTTCTTGTGTAAATGGAAATGCAACGAAAACTCTTTGTTTTCAGTGTTTAAATCAGAAAGACAAAGTTGGAGAAAGCCCAACCGAACGTGTTAGACTTATATCAGTTTGTGCTCCAGTGACCTCTACCTGACCCTGACCTCTACCTGACCTTAACAGCTGATGAGAACCAGTGTTGCCGGATTTTTCAACTGAAATAAGCAACCAGGTCATAAAAACAAGCCCAAAACAAGCCAGCTGTATTTTTCTAATGTGATATTTTTTTGTTTTAAGAGAAATCTACATAATAACATTTCAATCTCACTGACATCTTTTTCTTATTTGGCTCTTTATTATTATTATTATTATTTTATTATTTTTATATTTATGTATATCTATTATTAATCATTATTATTATTATATTGTATATGATATATATTATATATGTTTTTTTATTTATATTTTATTTTATATTTATAATTATTGTTTTTTGTTTATAGTTTTGTCAAGGAAGGTGCAAGGACAGATATGAGAGGATAGGTCATCCTTTCAAAATAAATCACCCTTCAGTTTCCATTATTTAAAAAAAGGTAATTAAATTGTTAATTTTTGTGTCTTCACGGCCCGGTACTGCTCCACGGCCTGGTGGTGCAGGTCCTCTAAGGGGTTTGTCCAGGTGACAACAGTCCTGACAGTCTCGGCTCTGGTTTTCAAGGAGGATGTAGAGGGCTGTCAGGAAGTCCATAAGACTTGAAGACTGCTATTAAGGTCCTTTAGGAGGTTTTGAAGGTCCTTCAAGGTCCTTGAAAACTCCCTTGAATGTATCTCAGCCCTGGTTGAACATTTTTAAAGTTCTGTCCCCGGACCCTAGACTGTCTTAATGAAAATACAAGTACACCTTGATTATTTTTGAAAACCTTGAGTTATGATTAGCATACTGGAACTACTGGACATTCTGATCACAGAGATGTTAATTCCCTCAAGCATCTTCAAGGAAGCAAATGCTGACAGTTAATGCTAACAGTTCATGCTAAGAGCTGATGTGGTCCTTGTCTCTGCAGAAGTATCGTTACCAAGACGATGAGACTCCGCCTGTCGACCCCAGCCCCGGTCACATGACCCACGGACGCAGTACGGAGCTGAGCCACGCACACCTGGACGGATACACACACCCCGCTGCACTCACCGTACGTATGACACACGTGTGGATTTACCTGAGGTCCAGATTTTAAGGTTAGCACAAGGTTTGGTCTTTAAACAATTTAGTTCTGTCTTTGTGGAAAGTTTTCCAGGTCCGTGAGAACTCTCAAATTAATTGTTGATGGTACACGCTGTTTTATAGGGTTTGGAAAGATCTTTGGGAATATTCTGAGGAGACTCTGGTGGTCCCGGGGAGGTTTTTAAGTGCCCAAGGATAATGTAGAAGACCTTGAATAGACTGGCTGGTGCTTGAGTGGGTGCTTGTGTATGCAGAAAGGGTCTTTGAACAGGTTTTGGACATCGTCTTGAGGTTTACTGAGATGCTTGAGGTGTTGCACTCTAGAATGGTCATTGAAACACTCGCAGACATGATCTTTAAGGCTCCAGGGGTTCTGGGAAAGGTCTTAACATGATGTAGTCATGCTTGAAATACTGACTGGTGTAAGATCTCAGACTAGATCTTTAACGCAGTAGGTAATGCTTGAGGTGGATGTAGTCACCCTTGAGAATGTTGTATAGAAATTTATACTCATGCATGTTTTTGGATCCTTTTAACAATCCCAGACATCTTTCAAAAACTTTGGGGTTTCTGTGGAGTGTTCAAGGTGCTTGAACAACTTGTAGTCATGAACACCAACAGATGTTTGAGTTGATGCTTGTGCTTGCAGGAAAGGTCCTTGAGAAGATTTTAAACACAAGGTGCTTAAAGTTCTGATGAGGTTTGTAATGTGCTCAAGGGGAGGTATCCTTGAAAATACTGACAGGTGTGTGATGCATTTGCATGCTGCAAGATTCTTGAAAAATTCTAGATATCACTGGGGCTCATAGGTTCCTTGAAAGCTTGTTGGGAGGTGAGAATGTAGTCCACCTTGAAATAGTAACAGGTGCTTGACTAAGTGCTTGTGAAGGTCTTTAAAAAGAATCCAGGTGTTATCTTGAAAGTTTTGTGGTCCTGGAGGAGTTTGTGAAATGCTTTAGGAATATGTACAGTCCCTTGGGAACAAAGATGCTTTCAAGGTGCTTGTAAAGGATGTGAAAGTCCTTGAAATACTGACATGAGCTTGAGTGGGTACTACTATGTTGTTAGGGTCTTTATAAAGATTTTATCAGCCAAGGAAAGGTTTTGAAGGTGCTTGAGGAGGTAGACAGCTTTAGAGCTGCTTGATTTGTTCCTTGTTTAGGTTAAAGTGTCACTAAAAAGCTTCTTATTTTATCTTGAGGGCCTTGGGGGTCCTAGGAAGGTTTTGAAAGTGCTTGAAGGCAATGTAATTGACTGTGAAAGACCCCTGACATCATCTTGAAGGATATCGAAGTTCTTGGGATGTTTTCAAGAAAAGGATGCTGATATCCTTGAGTTACTGAGATGGTCTTGAGTTGGTCTGAAGCATGTTGGAAGGGTCATTGAAAGGATTCAAATGATTGACTTGAAGGTTTTCAAGTCCTAAGAAAGTGTGTACAAGTTTTTTGTGAATGGCGTGCTTTTCCTTGAAAAGACCCCAGACATAAAATTTAGGACCTGAGGGTCTTGGAGATGCATTTCAGTGCTTGAATGGATGTATAAGTCCTTGAAAAGCTGTAAGCATCATTGAAAGATTCTGTGTGTGATAGTTAAGGATCTTGGGGTCCTGGAAATGCTTCCAAGGTGCTTGAAAAGATGAAGTATTTTAAAACACAAACAGTAACTTTAATAGATCCTTATGCATGTTGCTAGGGTCATTGAAAGAATCTGTGTGTTATCATGAAGGTTTTTGGGGCCCTGGGGAAGTTTCTAAAAGTGCTTGAAGAAGAAGAAGTTGTCCTTGAAGAGATCCCAGACCTCATCCTAAGAGCCCTTGGGTCCTTGGGAGGTATTCGAAGTGCTTGAAGAGAAAGCAGACTTGCATAAAATATTATGATTTGCTTAAAATGTTCTTGGTGTGCTGTATGTGTTTAATTTTAAAGGTTTGGGAGGTTTTTAATAGTGCTTGAAGAAGAAAAAGTTGTTCTTAAAGAGATTCCAGACCTTATCTTAAGTGCTCTTGGTACCCTGGTAGGTTTTTGAGGTGCTTGAAGAGAATGCAAACTTGCTTAAAATACCAGGTTTTGCTTGAGTTGTACCTGGTGTCTTATATATTGGTTGCATTTTGCAGGTTTGTTATTTTTAAGGGTGCTTGAAGCGTATGAAGTTGTCCTTGAAGAGATTTCAGACCCTATCGTAGGAGCTCTGTGGTCCTTGTGACACTTTCAAGGTACCACGTGGTGCATGGAGAGGCTTTTGCGCAGGACTGACAGCTGTCGTAGTGATGCTTTTAGGGTCCTTGAGAAAATTCCAGGAGTCCTTGAATTGACTGAACGGGTCCTTGGGGCCATGTTGCATCACGCTGACACGTTAAAGAGTTCATGGATCACACACTCACTCTCGGCGTGGGCTGCCTGTGCCCACTCTGAATCTGATGCATCTCTCAGCCTTTTTTTTTTTTTGCCCTGCAGTCGCCATGGCAACGATGAGAATGGAAGAAGGAGGGGTGCACAAAAGAATGGGGGGGGGGGGGGGGCTTGTAGCCATGGCAACAACATTAGTCTGAATGTGTGTGTGTTTGTGTGTGTTTGCTGAAATCATTCTTTTTGTTAGAATTCATTTACTCTCTCTTTCTCTCTCTCTCTCTCTCTCTCTCTCTCTCTCTCTCTCTCTCTCTCACTTGCTTGCTCGCTCGGCCAGCGGCCAAGTGACATCACAGAGGGGAGGGGATTCCTTCAGAGAGAGGGCGAGAGAGGTAGGGAGAGGTGGAGACAGGAAGAGAGAGAGGGAAGGAGAGAGAGAGAGAGGGTGATGTGCAGTGGAGCGCCAGGAGGGTCGAGCAGAGAGAGAGAAAGAGCGAGTGAGCGGAGGAGGAACAAGGGATGATGACAGAGAGGGCGAGCGACAAACAGCCTCTCTCTCTCTTTTCTTTTTTCTTAATTTCGTGGGATTTTTTCACTCCTTATTTCTTACTCTTCATCTAACGAAGGATTCTTTCGTTCATCAGCCTCTCTCTCTCTCTCTCTCTCTCTCTCTCTCTCTCTCTCTCTGGTCCTCTCCGTGGACGAACGAGGGATGACAGAGTGATGTGCCGAGCTGTCAGTCATGTCTGCAGCTCTCCCTTCGTTAAGGCGTGCAGGAAAAGGCAGCTAACGAGCTTAACGAGCGTGTGCAGAGAGCCTCCTCTCCGTTTGGTTAATTATTCATCCGTCACTCCATCAGTCTTTATGTAACAGAGGGCAAGAGAGAGACGGGCAGAGAGAGAGAGAGAGAGAGAGAGACGGGCAGAGAGAGCGACGGGCAGAGCGAGAGAGGGATGTTTGTGTCCGTGTGGTACGCAAAGAAGATGGGACGAAGATTCATCAACAACGTGCGAAGAGCCAAGAGACACAGGCAGAGGATGATGGTAGGATCGGCTCTTTAAGGAGCGCTCATTAGCATGTGTTGGTGCTGGAAGGAAGGGGGAGGGGCTTGGGCTTTGACCAATCGTGTTGGGCTCCTCCCTCTTTTAGGGGGCGTGGCTTAACCTTTTAAACTTTAGTGTGATTTTGGTAAAAGCGAAACGATGATGGTTCTTGTTTGGTGAGAAATCGAAGGCCTTGATGCAGCGACCTCCTGCACATGGTCTCCAAAGCATGTGGTCAGTGTCGGGCCAAAACCTCTTATCTCCAAAAAGTGCTGTTTTACGGAAAATTTGAAAACTTGTAGCTACTGAATGAATAAATGCTGTTCTGTCTAAATTAGAAATCAGTTCGTTAAAACTCACTCAAGTGACCAATAGAGTGGTGCAGGCCCGACGTGTCTTTGTAGGCTAACCGTGAAGTTAGCATCGGCTTTTTCCCTCGACTAAAAGCCCATGGGATTACTCTCGGCGTTGTTCTATCATTGCTGGTAATAAACTCTGTGAAAACTTGATGTTAATGAAACTTTAACACTGGTTCATCATGATAGCCGTCACCTACGAACTAAGCTTGAACGTAGTAGGCAGGAGTAAGAAGCTTTTATGAAGCCATTCTGGAACACAACATGGCGGTTTGACTTAAAACAACTAAAAAATATGACGTCTTGTTGCAACCACTTGTTTGCAACCAGTGGTTTATGAATTACTGATTATCATAAACTGGGTCCTGTGCCATTTCCGTAGTCCTTGTTAGCAGTTTGTAAGCATTTATTCTTTTAAAAACACAAAAACGCCTTACTATTTAAAATCTGGCTATTTTCAGATACATTTTATGTTTCAAAATGAATCTTTCAAATCTTGTATGCATGTGTTCATCATGGACTTAATTAACCCTTAACCTAATGACCTGATCAAGGTGGTTCCCATGGCTGTGTCAGCGGTGTTTTTATTATTGTTCATTAAAAAAGTCTTCGGCCATTTTTGTAGTCCTTGTTAGCAGTTCATTAGCAACCATCCGTTTTAAAATGCAACGTTTTAAAACCCAGAAAGCGGGAAACATCAAAGCTCTTAATTAGGATATGTCTGGAGATGACGTGAGGGTCATTGAAAATATCTGAATATTACGTTCCAGGCTCTGGAACCTTTGGAAGTTTTCAAGGACCTAACACAAAATGTAGCTGTCCTTGACAACACTGACCGGTGTGTCAGCTGGTCCTTGTGCATACTTAAAAGGTCTATGGAAAGATCCCACATATTTTCTTGATATATGTCTTGAACATAATGCCAGGGTCCTTGAAAAGATCATCGGTATTGTCTGAAACACTCTAGTGATTATGGGGAGGTTTTGGGAGTACTTATAGGAGTGTATGAGTCCTTGAAAATACTGATTGTTGCTTAAGAAGGTTTTGATATATGAGGCGAGGGTCATCGTAAAGGTTGTCTTGAAGTCTGGGTCCTTGGAATGTTTTCAAGGGGCTTACAAAATGTAGCTATCTGTGAGATCCTAAATTCTGTTAGAGAGGGTCCTGGTAGATGTTAGAAGAGTCCTTGAAAAGAATAAAGAATTCAGGAACTCATCTTAAGGTCCACAGGGACTGCTTTAGTGAGAACTTTCAAACACTGTCAGGGTCCATGAAATGATCGGGGGGTCAGGGATTTTGAGGTGCCTGAAGAGGATATTAGGTCCTTGAAAATATTGATTGTTGCGTAAGGGGTGCTTATGAATTTTTTAAGGGTCCTTAAAGATTCCAGGTATCATTTTAGTGTGCACAACAGTAGATGATGCTGTCAGAGCCCTCGAAAAGTTTCCAGACATAATCTTATAGGGTCTGGAAGGAGGTCTGAGGATCTTGAGGAGGATTAAGGGTCCTTGAGATACAGATTGTTGTGGAAGGGGATGTTTTGCCTTATGTGAGAGTCATTGAAAATATTACAGACTTAATTTAGAAGGTTCTGGGTCCTTGGGAAGATTTCAGGGTGCTTAAAAAGGATGTAGCAGTCCTTGAAGATCCTGACTGATACGTATGATGGTGCAGGTGCATGTTTTAAAGGTCTTTGAATGATCCCAGGTGTAACCTTGGAAATAACTCTCTTTTTGAGTAGGTGCTTAAGTACACTCTCAGGGTCCTTGAAAAAATACCAGAAATGATCTCAACGCCTTGGGGGGCGGGGTTGTGGGATGCTTTAAGACATGAAGCGGTCCTTGAGAATACTGATTGTTGTGTAAGTTTAATGTTCTTGACATGAGGGTTATTGAAAGATTTTGGACAATTTCTTTAGGGCTCTGGGTCATTGGAAGGTTTTCAAGGTGCTGTTAAAAGATGAAGCTGTTCTTTGAAGCTGTGACTAAGGGTGCTTGTGCATTTTTAAGGTCCTTCAAAGATTCCAGATATTACATATTGGGGCCATGTGAGGATTATTTGAGGCGCCTGAAGAGGATGAAGTTGTCCTTGAAATTCTGACAGCGGCTTGAGGTTGTGTTTATGCACGCTCATAGTGTCATTGAAAAGATTCTGGGTCACACCATAAAGGCTCTGGGGTCTTAAAAAGGTTTTTAAAGTGCTTGAAGAGGATGTAGTCATCCTTGAAATGTTGACAGCAGCTTGCCAGACTGTTTGTACGTGGTTCTTGGTCCTTTGAAAGTTTGAAAGATTTCAGGGGGGCAAAACAGAATATCCTTGAAAATACTGATTGGTACTGGAGAAGGTAGTTTTTATGTTGAGAGGGTCCTTGAAAAGATCCAATGAGTGATCTCAAGGCTTTAAGGGTCATGGAGAGGCTTGTAAGGTGCCAAAGGTGGGTTTTGGTGTCCTTGAAATACTGGAATTAGCTTTGAATGGTGTTTTTTCATTATGTGAGGGTCCTTGAAAAGATTCAGGACATCATCATGAAAATGTGGTGGTCCTGGGAAGGTTTTCAGGAAACACTGACAGCAGCTTGTAAAATGTTTGTCCATGGTTCTTGGACCACTGAAAGTTTTCAGGGGGATAAAACAGGCTGCTGAAGTCCACAAAAATACTGCTTGGTGTTTGAGGGTAGAAGTCTATGTCGAGAGGGTCCTTGAAAAGATCCCAGGCTTGATTTTAAAGGCTTTAAGGGTCATGGAGAGTTTTGTTAGACACTAGCTGAGGGTGTTGGGGTCCTTGAAACACTTGCATCAGCTGTAAAGGGTGTTTATTTCTCACATCCATGTGCAATTACTTTGTGAATGTGTATAAAATCCTTATAGGATTTGCTTTTTCTGTTTTTTTAAAATATCCAAGCCCTTTTATATAATTAGAATAATGTACATACTGCTCTTTTTTTATTTTTTATTTATCAACGCTGTCCCCTTTGCTGCTGTAACACTGCAAATTTCCACATGTGAGACAAACAAAGGTTTATATTCTATTCTTCTATTCTTATCCATGATGAGAGGGTCCTTGAAAAGATTCAGGATGTTGTCATGGCAATGCTGGAGTTTTGGGAAGATTTTCAAGGTGCTTGAAAGAGGATGTAGTCATCCTTGTGAAAACTGATGAAGAAGATGATTGAGGATATTCCAGATTTGGTTTTAAAGGTTTCGATCCTTGTAAAGTTTTGGAGAATTACATATTGATCCATCGCTGATGTTTCTTTGCTCTCTAGATCTTTAAATTCGCCAAAAAAATATTTAATTTAATTTAAATTAAATTAAAAAATAGCCAAATTATATTTTTTTTATATTTTATTTTATTTTATCATTTAGATTTATTAATGTATTTAGAGATATTTTATATCTTCTAGTTGTTTTTACTTTTTTACTTTTTGATATCCTGTTTTCTTTTATACCTTTGTACAATACAATGCTACTGGAACCTTAATTTCCCTGAAGGAGTCTCCCCAAGGGATAAATAAAGTTCGATCTCATCTAATCTAAATCCTGCATACTTTTGATGGATTCATACCTCACTTGTATTGTACTTCTAGGGTCAAAGGTCACCTCGGGTTGTATGGTAGGAACAGCTGACTGCAGCTACAGCTACAAACAATACCTAATAATAATACAGTTATTATACAATTATATACAAACAACAATTCTGAAACTTCAGGTGAAACTGGAGCTCCATTCTTCTCCCACTTATCCAGGGTCTGCAGAGGCATCAGCAGGTCATCAGGTCAGGGTTTTCAAGGCGTTTCCAGACCAGATAGGATCAATAATCCCTCCAGCAGGTTCTGGGTCTACCTTAGGGTCTCCTCCTCCTCTGGTTCACTTTTTGAATGATTGATTATTTTTATTTCAGTTACGTAAATGTTAAGAGCAGTCAAAGAATACAGTCATTTATCACAAACTTGTCAATAACAGAAAAAGGTACGGGCTGAAGCTTGTGGCTTATTTCTGCCTCTTCAAGATAAATTTGGCATATAAGGAAAAAACACAAGAAATGCGTCTGTAAATCATAAAACTGTCTAATCATTATACCTTAGAAGTGTTGATTAATTCATGCTTTAAGGTTTTCTTAACTTTAAGAGAGTTTTACATAATTTTAATTCATCACTGAGCTCAGTCCAAAATTGTATCCCAAAACTGAAGCACTTTGTGTTTAATATTTATTCTAACTTAACTTGTTATTAACTGCACAGAAGTGTTTTTAAATGTTAACATAGAAGATCCAATAAAAAACTGATTAGTGGGTTTCAGGTATCAGACTTTATTGATCATTCTAATCACTCTTTTCCAGACTTTGATTATTTGGTCTGCATTTGTCTTGTATGGATTTTCCCAGGTTTAGGCGCAGTATGACTTATATGGCAGTTTTTATTTAATAGGCCCTTAGTATTATAGAGAAAACGTAAATATTTTTTTAATTCAGGTGAGGACGTTTAATGAGGACGGTGGCAGTGTTGTTTGGAGCTCCATCTTTGTTTTTTTGACTTTATTCTGATGTGAATGTTTCAGTAAACATGTCAGCCTTTTTGTTCAGTACTCTGATCATTTTAATAATAGGAGGATATGGTTTTCTTTTTCAGTGTTGAGCGTGTTGCCTCCTTGGATAGAACAAAGGAACAGATCCGTGGGAGATCTGAATTTCGTCGTTAGTTTCTGTCAGAACTTGACTGAACTTTAGTGAAATGGCACTTCATAGCTAAAAGGTTGGCAACCTGCTGACCAACTATATGGTTGACAAAACGTAAAAAATAAAATATTAAAAAAATACTTTCTGGCGTGCAAAGGCCTTAAGACTGAGCCTGGCCACCGGTTTGGAGAATCTCTCTCCAACCCTATGTGTCCACAGTCTTATCATCCCTCAGAACTCATGGCCACAGGTGAGGGTCCAAATGAAGGTGCACAGGTGATCTGAAAGCTTTGCCTTCTAGCTCAGTCCCCTCTTCACCTGAAGAGTCCAGTACAACACCTTCAGCCTTCAACCCTGCAGAAGCTGCACCGATCCGCCTGACAGTCTCACGGTCCATTACCCCCTCACTTATAAGACACAGGTGGGCAGCCAGCAGCCTGGGGACCACATGTGGCCCCCTGCTTATTCACTGTGGCCCACAATTAATCCAAAAAGAGGAACAGGAAGTAAGAATGAAGAAAACATCACATCTGCACAACTGCATCCAGCTGAAGATCTTTACTGGAGTGTTGCTGCTTGAGGACGATGAGTGTTGAAGGATTTGTGAGTCAGACCTTCACATTTCTGTAGCATGATCTGTGCCACTATAATCCATGCATGATTTTTGGCCATATTTCGTATCAAAGATCAAATTTCCTGCAGGTTGGATCACAGGCTACGGTTGACCTCAGGGCTGAAGTTTGATTGTCCAAGTCCTTAGTTCCCAGCCTGGAATCCAAGGTCCCCAGGGGGGGTACCAGGGTGTCTCAGGGCATTTGGTTCACATTTATCAACTAAAACGATCGCCAAGACATGGTTTCTTTTACTGTCTCTGCACAAGAATGTTAGCAAAAGCCCATTTTTACTGATTTTACTCATGACAACCAATAAGATCGGTGTTTATGTTGGACAACATCGTCTTGTTATTAAATGTTTAGGTCACAGGGGCTTGACTCTGTTTTGGTACAACTAAAGGGGGCCCCCACTGGTCTAAATGATCCTGGGATGGTTTCATTGGCTTTGATAATTAACCTTGCGCAGCAGCTGCATCCACCTGATTCAGTGTCTGTAATCAGGCAGATCCATCTTGTTGCTGAAGCAGCACGACCCAATCACATCATGATAGAAATTATGTTTTTGCTCCACTTCCGACATCAATTGGTACGTTTTCTTCCACAACGTGGTTCACACCCGCCTACTGCATCATCTGATTGGTCCATAATGATATAATTGACCGAATGATCAGCCAATCACCTGCCAGATGTGCTTTGGACAGGTTCTGCTCATTCCCAAACTCTTTCTTTTGACTTCTTCCCAGATGGACTACACTGTAAAAAAATAGTGAAGGCACTGGCAGCAAGGTTTCCAAACAGATACTGCAAAATCACAGGAAATTACTGTTTCACAAAACTATGTACAACTGCACAATACAGAGTAGATATTTACAGTCAAAATTAATTAAAATACAGTATATTATAGTTGATAAATGCCCATTATATTATGTAAAAAAACATTAAAAATCAGATACTCTTCAGGTTAATCTCTGTAATTTTACAGTATTAAAAGACTGTAGTAAAATAAACTGAAGTGTCCAGCTGTTGCGTCATGTTACTTGGTAATAGATATTTTTTTAACTTGGGCCTTTTATACCAATATTTTGTTTGGGTTTAAGCCCCTCCCCTTCTTTCAAGCTCCCATATTATTTGATTATGACAGAAATCATATCAAAGCTGGTAGCTCTGGTACCTGATGGTGCTGAATCATAGAAGACCTGCTTTAAGTCCATCGACTCTTTCAGCTCCACTGTCTGATATCACAGCGAATACTTCATCATCAAACATCCAGCTGTGATTAATGTGACCTTTAACAACGACACCGGCTCACTGCGAGGACGAGAGACATCCACATCCACTCAGAGAGCGAGAGAGAGAGGGGCGAGAGACATCCACTGAGAGAGAGGGAGGGCGAGCTGTCGAGGGACGTGAGGAATAGGTTTAATTAATTCACAGCGAACTGTAACAGCCTCTCTCTCTCTCCTGCTGTCAGTCTGCCTCTCTCGCCCCCTCTCTCTCTGTTATATAACTCTATTGAAACTCTCCTCCAGATTCTCCAGAGACAAACACAATGAAGACGACCGAGCGCTGACAGCTGCTCTGCCTGCAGGGAGGGGGGAGCTAACATGATGCTAACGTGGGGGAAAAGGGCTAGCGAGTGTGTGCACACGGTGCTGTCGTCAGCTTTAGGCCCGATTTAGACCAGCACAGGGTTCAAAGAGCAAGGTGCAAAGTGGTTTAAGGGGGTTTAACTACATTTTGGAAATACCACGAGGGCCAATGATTGGCTGGAAATCAGTCCAGGGTACAACCTCGCCTCTTGTCCAATGTCAGCTGGGATGGGCTCCAGCTTCCCGCGACCCTGGAAGTGATGAGCCGGACAGGTGATGGATGAGGTGCAGTTTAAGCAAGGCTTGGAATAATCAGTGTGAGCAGTGTTTTGTTCACGCTGCACACGTCAGAGAAAATTGCAGCACATAGAAACTGTCTCTGTGGCCATAAGCGACCCTTGGCTCTGCTCCTGATTCCGTTTTTATTCCTTAAACATTCACCAACCATGTGATGCTCAGTCAGGTCATGGCAGCACATGCCAGATCAGAACTGAGCCAGGTCATCATTCTTGCCCACACCGCTGCACCACCAGCAGCGTTGACTCGACATCATTTGTCTACGTGCGATAAAGTTTAAGGGCGCTGGGGTGCAAACCCTTTTAGCTGTGTCAGCAACTGCCATATCCGCTAAGTCCTTTAAGATATGCCTGCCTAATGAAAAATCTACAGCTCAGTGGGTGTTAATGTAAATGATGTCTTAGAGAGGCAGTCAGCATGAACAACAACGAGGAGTGTAGTAGGTTGTCATGGTGGACAGAAGACAGGAGTGGTCTGAGGTGTGGATCAATTTGACACAAAATGACTCCCAACTGTGAAGGCCAACTTTTAAGTTTTGACGATATGCTGATACTTCCAAACTCATTATCTCCAATGTTGGTGTTTTTTTGTCATGAGCACAAAGCCTCCAAATTCAACTAAAATGTTCCTGTTCCTGTCATGGTGACAGTTTGTATTGGAAACAGATGTGAAAGAAGAAAAACATTTTATGCTTTAGGAAATGATACTGCTGGTTCATAAAAGCAGACATTCGCGTAATATCGGCAAAATTGTGTATATCTGTCGATGCATATATTGTCCTGCATCCTGTTGTAGAAGTTTTTCCTGTTTCGGGTGAAGAATGAAATAGAGACTTCTGCCGGTGGACAAGGTTTTTTATTTTCTTTGCAAAGAAAAGCTCAATCAACCACAAGCAGTCAGGATTAAGAAAGACCTCGAACATGGGGAGACTTAAACATTTATACCTGAGGGACGTCCCCTAAAGTTAAATCACACCCCTCTGTCTGCATCAGGACAGGGTTTGAGAGGTCGAGACATCACAGTTTAAAACACAAAAGGGAAGTAGGAGATGGGGCATCTCAAGAAGTTGAGCTCAAAGGAAATGAAATCACAGTCACAATCCTTTGAAAAAACACCCAAAAACCAATATGGAATTTGTTGAGGAATTGGAGGTGAAGGGTTGATAAACTGGGTGGATGGATTGACGGATGTATTGATGGATGGATGGACAGACTGATGGATGGGTTGGTTTGTTGACAGAAGATTGAATTGATGATGAAAAGATGGATTATTGGTCGGATCCGTGGATGAAGTTGATTGATTAGTTTGTTGGGTGGTTTAAGTAGATTGATGGATGCACAAATGGAAGAATGGATGGATGTATCAGGTGATTTGATAGTTAGTTTTTGGTGGTTGGTTGGTAGATAGACGGGGGGTTTCTGTTGGTTTGATGGTTGGTTAGTATGTGAATAGATGCACTGATAGATGAATCAATGGTTGGATGTATTAGATGGATGGACTTGTTCCAGGTGATTGGACCTTTAATGTGTTTGAATTGTTTTGAGGTCAGCGTGCGGATGTGACACATCCCATAATACTCCCTGACAGACATGTGAGAGAATCTCTTGTTTGATTCGCTGATCAGCCTGGAATCTTTCGAGCCATCTGATTGGCTGATCATTGACATGGTTGGATCTTGATGCTTTGACTGATCAGATGAATTCAGTCTGATGGTCGTGGTTCTGTCATTCATCATCAAAAAACAGGAAGTGATGTCACAACCACGAGACAGAGAGTGAGAGAGGCTGTCACCATAGTTACAGTTTCAGTTGCCAAGGTAACCGGCTCCCTGAGGGCTCTGAACAGCTGTTACCGTGGCGTTGGCGTGGAGACGAGCAGTCAGCAGAGAGATGTGATTAATTTTTGCTTTTTTGTATTTTTCAGATGAACGGATCAGAAGGAGAGCTGGAGTATGAGGAGATTACGCTGGAGAGGGTGAGAAACACAAACACACATAATCCTACACCATCTCTGACTGTCAGATTCACTAAATACACATTTAGTCAATGGTTTTAACAGTGAATGATTTTTTACATTTTTTTCAAAATATATTTTGCAGACTTGTATTTTTACAAATCACAGCATTATGCCTGAGGCCATTCTGAGGTTGTGTTGATTTAATAGAGCTCACATTTTCCAGAGGGTCTTCATTTTTTAATATCTTTTATAGAATTGTAATCTCAGTTTCTTAAATTAACCTAAAATGGTTAAAGTACACAAACTCACACATTTGTTCCCAATGACAAAAAATGTCCCATTGAAAACCATTGAAAATGACCTTTTTTTATGCAGATTTTATCTTAACATAAACTGATGCATTCCTTTATGTTAAGATTTCATTTTTGACTGCAAGCTTTCAATTTCTAATTTTCATGTTTCCACAGTATAGGAAGCTGGCATTTTTGACACTTGGACCACAAGTGTGGGTTTTATTTTAATCTGGCACTGCAAAAATATATAAATAAGAAAATAAAAATAACAGTGCATCAAAATCAATGTTGCTGCCAATCATTGACCATCCTAGGGGCCCTATAGTAATTTCATGTTTTTTATTGGATTGAAAAAAACATTGAAGTTGTGATAAAAGTGTTAAAAATGCCTAAAATATAATTCATATTTGATATGTTTATTTCAGGCTGAAAGAGTTTTTTTTAAAGACTAACTCTTTTAAAGTGGAAAAAATATCCTTTTCCTGCTGATACAAGGAAGCTGGCATTTTTTGTCATTAGGGACAAATGAGTAAGTTTATTAAAGGAACTCTTAAGGGTTAATACAGAGCACCTATTAGGCTTAAAGCTCTCATGTCCTACAGATTCAGTGTTCTTTACTTCTACGTTTGCTGAAGGGTGTTGTGGAGCAGAGGAACATGACAGAGAAATGCTCTACCTCCTCTTATTAAGCTCTGTTTTTACTTCCTGTGGTTTATGATGTCAAAGCCTCCTGTAGCCCCTCCCCACTCCCCAGTGTGACCTTTCCCTGTATGTCGGCAAAGGTTGGCCAAAACTCAAGTGTGTAACCAAAGTCCCTTTGGACTGGACTGCTTCTGTCCCTAAAAGCACGTTCCTTCTAATCCCAACAGAAGAACTCACTCAGAACTAAAACTGGTCACACACTTCCTCACTGACACGCACTGGCACGTGCCGTCTGACGGAGGGTTATTTTATCCTCTCTGGTTTATTTTAGGAACACGTCGACGTGTCTTCAGACAAACTTTGATCACTCTGAGTCTACAGACAGACCCGTCTGACATCAGAGATGAGCTGCAGAGCTTATTTTAAACCAGGTGCATTGTGGGTAGAGGTTTAATGTCTTAATAAGTGTTGATCTGTGTGTGTGTGTCAGGGGAACTCTGGTCTGGGCTTCAGTATCGCAGGAGGGACCGATAATCCTCACATCGGAGATGACCCGTCTATCTTCATTACAAAGATCATCCCTGGGGGCGCTGCCGCTCAGGACGGACGCCTACGGTAACAAAGACACACGGACACACCTGAACATGTCCCTTTATTAGAAAACTACAACCTCTTCAGCACGATTTTGATAAACATGTAAAAGAATACCAGTCAATTTTAAACCTAGAGAGAGAAACACTGAGAGAATATAACTAAAGATAAAACTCCCTCATGCCACTTGCAGGGTGAACGACAGCATCGTATTCGTGAACGACGTGGATGTGCGAGAGGTCACTCACTCTACAGCCGTGGAGGCGCTGAAGGAGGCGGGGCCTGTCGTCAGGCTCTACGTCTTGCGGAGACGCCCACCGAACGAACGCATCACACAGATCAAGCTGATGAAGGGGCCGAAAGGTGAGGAGTGTTTCTGTTTATTTATTCATTCATTTTCTACAACGCTTATCCCTTTAAGGTCATGGGGGCCTGGAGGCTATCCCAGCTGTCATTGGGTGAGATGGGCAACACCCTGAACTGGTCACCAGCCAATCACAGGGCCACATAGAAAGACAGATATCCATTCACTCTCACACTCATACCTAAGGGGGAGTCCGAATCAACTGAATGAGTATGTTTTCGGTCTGTGGAAGGAAGCTGAAGTGCCTGAGAAAAACCACGCATGCTCGGGAAGACAGTTTGAGAATGAACAGAATGAAGCAAAGAGCTGATCTAGTCCTGCCCCGTCCTTACAAAGCAGATCCAATACTTAATTAAAATTATTATTCATTACCAGCTGCCATTATTCTTTAATTTTTTTAACACAGAAAATTTGTTTACCTGAAATGCCGAGTGACTTTCATATAAAGGTGTTCTAACTTGCTTTAGTTCTCTGTTCAGCTTTTTGAAATAAATATTTACATTTTTATTTGAGTTTAAATCAGTAAATATTGATCAGCAACATCTTAGCTTTATACAGTATTTGTTCTTTTTGGTGAATTTTATCTTTACTGGAAATGACCTTGCTCACAGACAGACGATCCTCAATCAGACAAATGCAGTAATGTTGTCTTCTTATTGGAGGTTGTAAATGTTTTCATCAAAATCAATTTTAAGTTAATATTTGGAGTTTTTATCCAGAAAAATGGCCTGTTTGATGGTTTTGGCTTATGGGGCCAGTTTTGACCCGTCAACAAACTAGGCGTTCACTGAGAATGTGATGTCGACTTGTTTTGTCTACGATTACACTGCTCCTGAGGTGATGACCTCTGGTTATGACTTTAACGGGGTCTCCTCCCCTCTGCTGCAGGGCTTGGCTTCAGTATAGCAGGCGGCGTGGGGAACCAGCACGTTCCCGGGGACAACAGCATCTACGTGACCAAGATCATCGAGGGCGGAGCCGCGCACCGAGACGGACGGCTACAGATTGGGGACAAAATACTGGCTGTAAGAAAAACGAAAAAGAATAAAATGTTGATGTCATGACCTACAGACACTCACTGACCTCTGACCCCAGGTGAACCACATGTCTCTGGAGGACGTCCTGCACGAAGACGCCGTGGCCGCCCTGAAGAACACGGGGGAGGTCGTCTACCTGAAGGTGGCCACGCCCACCTCGCAGTACATCCACTCCGTCGATCGATACAGCCCCCCCGACCTGACCAGCTGTAAGTTCACATATACGCAGCCCACTTCCTCCTGATTCACTCAATAGTCTCTGGGGGTCAAGAGTCAAAGGTCAAGGTCATTAGTCTCATCATCATTCTGATAAACTTACCAGTTTTTGGAGGTCAAAGGTCATGTTTATTGAGCCTCTTTGAGCATAGGCAGTTCATTTGATTCTCCTAAAACTTTCCCCATTTGTCTTTTTTGGCTCTTGGCTAAATTGATTACAGGTCAGAGGTCAAAGGTCAACATAAATCAGCTTTGAGGTCACACTTTGTTTATGAGTGCAATATCTCAAGAACAGTTTTACAGACTTTAAGAAACTTTGCACAATTGTCTACTTTGATGTGAGGAGAGTGTGTAGAATTTGAAGGTCATAGGACAACGTCAAAGGTCATGGACTATAATGGCCATCAGTTGCTTGTGAATGCCAAGTGCTGACAGATTTTGAGGTCAGAGGTCAAGGTTATTAGTCTCATCATCATTGATCAAATCTGTGAATGCCAAATCTCAAGAAAGCTGATCAGATTTTTGTTTAAACTTTGCACAAATGTCCACCATGACAAAAGGATCAACTTAATATTTCTTATGGTCAAAGGTCACTGGATCAAGGTGACAGAGCCTGTTGATCATCTCCTGTGTGTGAACTTGTTATGTCAGGAATTCTTTGAGAAATTTCTGTCAAACTTTGCTCAGATGTCCATCTTGACTTGATGGTGAAATAATCAAATTGGGATGTGTAAGGTCAAAGGTCAGGTGACCCACCACTGTACTCACTCTCTGGAGTTGTGGACCTCACGGGAGCAGAAAACCCCCACGAGGTAGACCACGTCCAGTATTTACTCTCTTTTCCTCTCTCCAGCCTACATGGAGCCAGACTACATGTGCGATTACCCACAAGCCCTCCCTCCCCCGTCACCGCGGCGATACTCTCCCATCCCCCGAGGCCTGATGGGGGAGGACGAGTACTCACGGGAGCCCCGCAGAGTCTGCGTGCAGCGTGGCTCCACCGGTCTGGGGTTCAACATTGTGGGCGGTGAGGACGGAGAGGGGATCTTCATCTCCTTCATCCTCGCAGGGGGACCGGCCGACCTGAGCGGGGAGCTCCGCAAGGGGGACCAGATCCTCAGTGTGAGTACCAACTGCGACCTACACCACGTCTAAAACTACTATAAAACTGTGTTGGCTCGAGAAGAAGCATAACACTTATTCATGGGGGGTGATTATTAAACCATCAGGTTTCATTTCTTTGCTGCATGTTTGAGCCTCAGAAAACAAATAGATCCATTCATTCCTGCTCCCACCAGCAGGTGTCGCTCTGACTCCGTGTGTGTGCATGTGTGTGTCCAGGTGAACGGCGTGGATCTCAGATACGCGACACACGAACAGGCGGCAGCCGCTCTGAAGAACGCTGGACAGACGGTGACCATAGTGGCCCAGTACAGACCTGAAGGTGAGCACACGGATGGCTGATAGATGGATGAATCCATGGGTTGTTTGCTTGGTTGGTTGGCTGGTAGATGGAGGAAAAAATTGATGAATCAGTAGATGGATGGTTGGATGATAGATTGATTGATTAATTAATAGATGAGTAGATGGATGGATGATGGAAGTATGGGTTGATTACTGGATGTATGGACTGAGTGACTGATGGATGAATTGGATGATGAAAAGATGATTAGATGGATCAGTTGATAGATGGACGGTGATTGGATAGATTTATGAATTGATAGATGGATGGATAGCTGATGAAAAGATGGATGGCCTTATTAATGGTTGGTTTGATGATTGATGGATGATAGACAGATAGGTGGACTGAATGATAAAATGATGGTTGGATGGCTGGATATATCGATGGATGGATTGGTGGTTGGATGGATAGATCAGTGGATTATGGATGGATGGATAGATTTATAAACTAATTAATGGTTAACTGGATTAATGGTTGGATGAATGGATAGATGGATGAATTGGATGATGAAAACCTGGTTGGTTGGATTAATGATTGGATGGACTTATAGATGGATTAATTGATGGACAGATGGATGGGTTTGTTGATTGTCTGTTTGGTGGAAGGATGGATGAATTTATGGATTGATGGATGATAGACAGATGGGTGGGTTGGATGAAGGGTTGGATTCAGGACTAACTGTTGTGTCTGTGCAGAGTACAGTCGGTTTGAAGCAAAGATCCACGACCTGAGGGAGCAGATGATGAACAGCTCGTCGGGCAGCCTGAGGGCAAACCGCACCTTCTACCTCAGGTGAGTGTCCAGGTACACCACACAGACAAACACGTGTGTGTTTGACGTGTGTCATTAACACACGTGATGGTGTGTGTGTGCGTTTCAGGGCTCTGTTTGACTACGACAAGCAGTGGGACTGCGGCGTGCTGTCACAGGCCCTGGACTTTAACTTCGGGGAGGTTCTTCACGTGATGGACAGCTCCGACGACGAGTGGTGGCAGGCCAGACGGGTCAACCAGCAGGGCGAGCTGGAAGACCTGGGGTACATCCCCTCCAAACACAGGTATGGAAAACCACACCTGTACACACACACTGTGAAACACACATGGTGTGCAGTGTTTATATGCACTCACGGACACTTTATTAGGTACACCTGGACTGCATTTCCCCTCAGAGCTCCTTAAGTCTTCAAGGTGCTTAAACATCCCTCAGAGATGTTTCTCCGTGATAGCTTCCAGCACATTGTTGAATCCATGAGCTCTGAAGCCAATGTTGTGCTAGTAAGCTGTACCTAATGAAGTGGCCGGTGAAACTATAAAGTCTGTAGTTGAAGCAGAGAAGACGGAGATCACATTTAGAAAAATTTCACCTGTAGTATAAATGTAGTCTCTTTTGTTACTGAAGTTCACCAGCGATATCGAGCAGAACAGCTTTGCAAGCAGCTTCATTCATTAAATGACTGTTAGAGAAACACTTAAAAACAGACAGTCCAATCATGAGCAAAGAAAATCAAGCTTTTACTTTGATAAGGACACAGGATGTGCTTCGGTATGAACATTGCGGACCTGGAACATCCTCATAGATGTTACCACACACAGGCTGTGCATCATTTCAGCAGACGGAGCTCCTCACTCTCGATACCTCTGGAAATGAGCAACCATTCAAATCCTCCAAAGTGAACTGCAATCAAGTTTCCTTAATGAGTTGGAAATGAGTGTTTGGTTCACCCCTCCCCAAAAATATGACTGTGTTCAATGAACGTTGGTGATTCACAAATCAGGCACAACACCTGTGGTTAAAATGTTAGTCTGCTTCAGTGTTTTTTATTTTGATCTTGAATTAAGTAAAGAAGTCTGGGGTGCTGGTTTGGTGGGTCGGTAAGCAACCAAGCACGTTTCAGGCCAGCCAAGGTTCAGCTCCTGCCTGAGGCCACTATCACACCACTACTGATTAATGGCAAGAAAATGCCAAAAAAAAAAAAAAACCTTCAATAAGTAAAGTAAAGGAGGTTTTAGAGGGAACGTTCAACTCTCATAGTCTTATTGTAGTCTTACTGTAGTCTGACTGTTTTTTAACCAGCGGCCATGTTTATGTTCCAGGGTGGAGAGGAAGGAGTGGTCCCGCCTGAAGAATAAAGGTAAGAAAACAAGTCTACATCAACCACATATGATTTGTTATTATACATGTTCATTTAAAGACTGATCCAAAATGGGGCAACTGGTCCTCATTAAAGTGGAAACAAACCTGTGGGACAACAAGCAGACCCCAGTCAGAGGACCTTAGGGGCGGAGCAGGTCAGATATATAAACGGGTGCTTAGTTGTGCAGAGCTTTGCAGACAAAAAACATGACCATGAAGAATATTTTAAACTTCTCTGGAAGCCAGTGTAGAGAAAATATGCTCTCTTCTTTCCTGAAATAACTGCATTGTAATTAACTTCTACATCAGTTTTTAACTCTGTGACTAAATGCTCCATTTTGGTCGCCATGTTTTCCTACAAACTAACAAAACCCGACAGGACTGGTATTACACTGCCGACTGCTGTTTCAGCAGAAAACACCAACACATGATCGTCCCGTGTAGTCTCAGTACAGCATAGGTTGGTTGCAGAGGCATAACCAGACTTTAAGATCAGAGCCTGAGTGTGAATGCGCCATCAGGTTGTTCCAGCTCTCAGCCAGAACTGAAGATATCTTTTTGAGGGGAGCTGAGGTGTTTTCAAGAACCTGGACCAGGTGTGACTGTCTTGGATCAAGCTTTGGATATGGTCTAACAGGATGTTTGGGATAACAGTTCTTATGTTTGTGTTTCCAGGTAGAGAAGGTTTTGTGCACAGCTACGAGCTGGTCACTCAGATTGAAGGTGAGTGTTCAGCGTTCACATGTAACATGTTTCTGTGACCACTAGGTGATGCTGTCCATGATTAGCAGAGGGATGAGTCTAAACATTTTTTTCTCTTCCTCTCCCAGTGGACTACGCTCGTCCTGTCATCATCCTCGGCCCGACCAAAGACCGGATCAATGATGACCTGCTGTCCGAGTACCCGGACAAGTTCGGCTCCTGTGTCCCCCGTAAGTCTCACAGCTTCATACGGTGATTTAATGAGTGAGCTGCACGGTGGAGAAGTGGTCAGCTGTGATGCTTCATAGCAAGTCAGAGTAACATCTGACATATAATTAGGAATGGGCATTGATTAGATTTTTTTACACCAACGCCATTATTGATTCTTCCAATAGAGTCAGTTCTTCATCGACTCTTGTAGAAGTTCACTTTCACACCTAACATGTCGGCTCAGGACCAAAGGAATGCTGCCGCACTCTTTAGGAAAGTCTGGTTGGTTTGGGGTGGTGTAAAAGCTCACATGACCTCTGGTGTGGACCAAAGAACTGAACTCTAGTCCAACTGAAAACAGGGGGTCTCAGTTTGCAACCAAGCAAACCAGAGTTCTGTTAGCAGGAGGTGTGAAAGCCATCTGAGCCAAACAAGGGAGCTGAACCAGAGAGCAGTGTACTGGTTGGTTAGTTGGATGGATGGGTGGAGGAACGGATGAAATCAGTCAAGAATCCTTTTATTGTCATTATGTGGGGACATAACGAAAATTCAAAAGTTTGGTAAGGATGTATGTTGGATTGATGCATTGATAGACGGTTTGATTGATGGACTGATTGATGGATGTATGAGTTTGTTGGTTGGATTAGAGGCTAATGGATAGATGTATTGACTGAAGGATGGATGAATCGATGGTTGGATAGAGGTACTGAAGGATTGATGGATGGATGGGATAGCTGGTTGTATGAATTGACTGATGGTTGGATAGAGATACTGATGGATGGATGATGGTTGGTTGGAGGGACTGATTGATGAATTGGTTGGTTGTATTGAGACACTGATTAATGGATGATGGTTGGTTTAATGGAAAGATGGATGAATTGGTCGGTTTGATGAAGGAACTGATGGATCGATGAATGGATGAATAAATGGATGGATAGGTGGGTTGGATGAAGGGACTGTTGGATGGTTTTGTTGGATATGAGAGACTAATAGATGTATGTACGTGTGGGTTAGCAAGATAGAGAGATGGATGGATGGGTTGGTTTGATAGACGGTTGGATGGAGTAACTGATGGATCGGTTGGTTGAACAGATGGACACAACAGAAACAAGAATTTCCATGGTTGCTAACAGGAAGTGACTCTCTTTCTGCAGACACGACTCGTCCCCGGAGGGACTACGAGGTGGACGGGCGGGACTACCACTTTGTGTCGTCACGGGAACAGATGGAGCGGGACATCCAGTCCCACCGCTTCATCGAGGCGGGGCAGTACAACAACCACCTGTACGGGACATCGGTGCAGAGCGTGAGGATGGTGGCCGAGCAGGTGAGGCCCACGTTTACAGGTAACTACATACATGTATAAATTAAATATGAAAGACTCACGCCACATCGTTCACGTGTTTGTGTGCGCAGGGTAAACACTGCATCCTGGACGTGTCGGCCAACGCGGTGAGGAGGCTGCAGGCGGCTCAGCTCCACCCCATCGCCATCTTCATCAGACCGCGCTCCCTCGAGAACATCCTGTGAGTCGGTGACGTCTGAATATGAAAGATAAAAACAGAGTTAAAGGTCTGGAGTAAACTCAGACTTAAGAGTTGTTATGTCTCTGATGGTTAATGTGTCAAGACTATGAAGTCCAATTCACGTTGAGTAAAACACAAATAAAAACAGAATTCAAACATATGAAAACCCTTTTTGACCTATTTTATTGAATTCACTACAGAGAATTCAATAAAATAGAGAGAGAGATATTTAACATTTAAACTGATGAACTTGATTGCTTTTTGCAAACAGCCTCTCATTTTGAATTTGATGCCTGCAGCTTGTTTACCTCTGTGTTGTATCACCTTTTCTTTAAACAATAAGTGTTTGTGAACTGAGGACACAGACTGTTAAAGCTTTGTAGGTGGATTTATTTCAAGTTCTTGCTTTATTGCCCAGAGAAGCCGGCGGTGTTTCTGGGTGTTGTTGATATTTGTCTATGTCTTTGCATGGTAGAGTTTGACCTTGACCTTGTAGATGTAGAGATGAACTGTGTTAACTGACAATGATTTTCTGAAGTGTTCCTGAGCCCACGTGCTGATATCCTTTACAGAATGATGCTGCTTTATAATGCAGGTCACAGGCATTCAGTGTTGGTTTTCAGCCTTTATGCTTTAGGCAGAGTTTTCTGATTCTCTGAATCTTTCAATGATATTGTGAACTATAGATGATGAAATGCCTAAATTCTTTGCACTTGTACATTGATAAATGTTCCTAAACTGTTTGTGGACTGTTTGCTGTCACAGTTGTTTAGAAAATTACTGTGATGCCAGCATATGTCAGTTGGCACGACAAAAGATAAGCGAATGTGGCGCTCATGTTAGCCAAAGTTGCCCATCCCTGGTGTAGAGAGACTGTAGACAGAGAGAAGAGGTTATAGATCAGCAAACTGCCCTCAAGCCGGAGTGGGATTAATTTTTTTTTTATAGATAAATTCGAGTGGATAACCTGTCTCTGCATTTAGCTTAGAATGACCATCATATGGGAAGCTGTTGGCCCTGGAGGTTTTGTCCAGGTTTGCCATGTGTCTCCCTCCACTGTCCTCTGAAACCACTGTCTCACTCCTCAAGCAACATAAAGACAAAAATGAAGGAAGACTAACTTTTGGAAATGATCAGTATAGGATGTTTTGGTCCATATTTCCCGCTGTTAATCTGTGTGTTTGTGTCTGAACAGGGATCTGAATAAGCGTCTGTCGGAGGAGCAGGCGAGGAAAGCTCTGGATCGAGCCATCAAACTAGAGCAGGACTTCCTGGAGTGTTTCACAGGTAAGAACATCCCTCTGCATCCAGGAACAAGCCCAAGGATCTGGATTCTTCTTTTAGGAAGAATGTCATAGAGGAGATACAGAAATGATTAAACAGCATCTGCATTATCAGTGAGAGAGGCTGAAATAACAGTAATGTGGTCCTTAAGTGGACAGAAGATATTCAGATTTTAGCTCGGCTAATGCTAAGACACCACCGCAGACGGTTCGTTCATGTTCACTGATTCTCTGGATTTATCTCCACGTTGTGTTCAGATGAAATTACCACCATGGAGAACTTTAGATGGAGAAGGAAGGTAGTCATTCCTGCTTGTAGACGGGCCATGAATATGATTAAAAATGGTCACGGGTGTGCAAACCTGTAGATAAAAAAATTAATCAACAGGTCCTCTTGAGTCCTGGACCGAGGATCTCAGCTGAACAGCAGCAGACATGGACCATGGAGCTTGGACAGTGCTCATGAATGCTGTGACCACTCCCTGAAATGTACAGCTGTGTTAATTAAGCTGCTAAAACACGTCCTGCTGATACTGTAGAGATTTTATGATCCTGATATAGATATTAATCAGGCTGCTCTGGTGACTCTTGTACGCCCTCGTGTGGCTGGCTGTGTAACATGAGGTCTGCAGGACTGAGTAGTTTGACTGATTTTAAGATTAAATCCACTTTTTATGATATAAAACTAGTGTAGACCTGTATTTATTAAGGCAAAACCCACTTATTACTATAACAAACCAGTGAAAATCCAGTGTAAATCCAGCTGTGCCTCTTTCAAAGCAGTCAAAGTCCAGATGTTAATGTTTAAATCAAGTACATATCCAGTTATTCCTGTTTTAATCCAGTACAAAACCACTTGGTTCTTTTTTAACCAAAAGGTGACTCTGTTCAACCAGTTCGAATCCAAATTGTGACTCTTGAAACCCAGTGTAAATCTAGTTATTACTGTATATAATCAGTGTGGTCACAATAATCACTGTGTTTGTCCAGTGAAAATCTAGCTGTGCCTCTGATAAAACCAGTCTAATCCAGTTAGAACTAAATAAAGTAGTGAAAACGCAGGGTTAATCTATTAAACCACTGAATACCAAGATGTTACGGTAAATACAGTGTAGATCCAGTTGGGACTTTAAACCAGTGTAAACCTAGTTATTACTCATTTAATCCAGTATATATTGAATATTTATTTGATTACAGCAGTTAAAACACATAATGTCATTCATAAAGCCACTGAAAACACAGTTTTTACTGATTTAATTCAAGTGTTTATCCAGTTTTTACAATATAAAACCAGTGTAAACTCAGTTTTTACTGTATTTAACCAGTCTAAGACCTGTTATTTCTATATTAAACCTGTGAAAACCCAGGTATCACCTTTTTAATCCTGTTGTAATCCAGTTTGGCTCTTTCAAATTAGTCATAGTCCAGGTGTTACTCTTTAAATCAACTACATATCCAGTTATTTCCATTTTAATCCAGTGCAAACCCAATTGGTGCTTGTTTGAATCAGTATAAATCCAGTTTAATCATTGAAACCCAATGTAAATGTAATTTTTGCCGCATGAAATCAAAGTCATCACTGTGTTTGTCCAGTGAAAGCCCAGTCATGACTCTGATAAAATCAGTGTATCCCAGTTATTACTAAATAAACATATAAAAACACGGTTATTTGTTTTTGAAGACCAGCATAAACCAGGTTTTCATCTATTAAATCCTTGAAAACCCACTTTGTACTGTTTTAATCAAGTGTAAATCCAATCATAGCTATATTAAACCAGATTAAACCAATTATTTCTCCATAACCTGTGAAAACCCAGTTATTCCTGTATTAACCAGTGTGAGTTCAGCTTTTAATCTTTAAAACCAGTAAAAACTCAGTTGTCTCTGTTTTAATGTACTTGGAATTGTTAAAATGCAGTCACTACTACATAAAATGTTGTTCACTCAGTTCCCTCTGATCACATAAATACTCATGAATTCTCAAGATATTAGTACATAATCACAGGAAAACAGCGCCGTTATCCCAACGAACAGGTTAAGTTTGTAGAGATCTTGAGAATTAAGCTTAACGTTTCTTTTCACCGAGGTAAAATAGGTAAAAAAAATGTTTTTGTGATCCACTTAAAAAACAGTGCCACAACCCGCTTTTGGACCCTGTTCATCAGTTAAGAACCTCTGGTCTTAATTAATTCCTGCTGCAGATCCTCTGTCACTCATTTTCTGCCATTTCAAACAAATAAGTTTGACGTGCGATCAGGGTCATGTGACCAAAAACTAGCGGCTTTAGGACAACGCTAACTCTCTCTGTGTTCGTGTGCAGCGGTGGTCCACGGGGACAGCTTCGAGGAGGTCTACCACCTGGTGAAGGCCGTCATCGAGGAGCAGAGCGGTCCTTACATCTGGGTCCCTGCCCGTGACAGACTGTGATTGGCCGCCGTCATCCTCCGGCGCCGTCTCCATGGAAATCCCCCCCCTCCAGCCCCCCTCCTCTCAGCAGCGTGACCTGACGGAGGGCAGGCGTTCGTCTTCTTTTGCTCTTTGTTTCTTTTCACGAGGACAGCAAGTAAGCGCTCTGATTGGACAAAGGCTGTTGCCGCGGCAGCTGAGCGACCAGTTACTTTGAGAAGGGGGACCTGTCCGTCCGTCCGTGGGGACAGACGGACAGTTTGTGTGTTGGTTGAATTATTCTGTATTCCATTTGAAATCAGAGGACAGTAGACTTCAGTTCATATTCAGTATTTATATTATCCTATTTATTGATTGATTTATCTATTAATCTATTTATTTATGTGCTGTGAGTGCGTGAGAGTGTGTGAGCGTTTGTGTGTAGTGTACATAAAGACTTGTGTGACTGTAAATAAAACGATGGGGCTCAAACACACAGTCTATTCAGGGCTTAAAGTATAAAACACTAGACTATATCAACCACAGTCCCTCTCATATGGACTACAATACCCATAATACCCTTCAAATGGACTACAACAGAAAATAAATCATTTAAACTGCATCACCTACAGTTGCCCTCAGATGGACTACAACTAACATCGACAACCCTACTCAATGGACTACAACACCCACAGTCCCCCTTTAAATGGACTTCATCACCCTGATCCCCTTTCAATTGGACTACAACACCCACTGTCCCCCTCAAACAGACTACAACACCTACAATCTTCCTCAAAGGGACTATAACACCCACAAGCCCCCTTCAGATTGACTACAACACCCAACGATCCCCCTGAAAGGGTCTACAACAAACCACAGTCCCTCTCAAATGGCCTGCAACGATGCAGTAATAACCCTAAGTGGACTACAATCCCCCTCAAACTGGCTACAATGACTCAGTGGTAAACCTTAGTGGACTACAACACCCACAATCCCCCTAAAAACATCCACAAATCTTCTCAAATAAAGTATCTCCACACTCCTTATAAACTTAAATGGACTACAACTCCCACAATCCTCCTTTAATGGACTACAACACCCCTCATAGACTTCAACACCCATACTTCCTACACATGGACCGTAAACCCACAATCCCCCTCATATGGACTACAACACCCACAAAAACCCTCATAAGAACTCAACTGCAGACCAACGGTGCCATAGAGGTTGTACGTCGAGGATTTGCATCACACCTGAGTAGACTACATCCCAGTTACCACCTGGTATCCTCGGGTTAACTAAAGATCAATGACTTCTTCAGCAGGGGCGTTCCCTGTGACTCATTTAGGACTCAAACTGTTGGACATCTGAGATCAGCTGGAACGCACCATTGAACAACCAAATTTCCCCTTAAATGGACAACAAAAACCATTAATGCATCCCATTTACATTGGAACTGGGAAGAGGGAAATGGGAATCACGTCACATCCCAGCTGGTAAAGAGACAGTGAAGTCGGGGTAGGTGAAGGACATCCGACCTCGAACTGGGAAATTCCAACCAAAGGGGGTGCTCCCAGTGACGTATCTAAGTTGCAACTCAGAATATCCCAGTTCTGAGATCAACTGGAACGCAGCATATAACCTCAACTCAAATGGACTACAGTACCTGCAAACCCTCCTCTTATGGACAACCACACCCAAATCAACCCTTATATGGACCACAGTGTGGCCTAAGACACTCAGAATCCCCCTCACTTCCCCTCATGTTGACTACAACACTCCAAATCTCTTCTTGATGGACTAAAACTCCCATAATCTCCTACAATGGACTTCAGTAACCATAATAAGGACTAGCAAACCCATACCGTACATGATATCCATTGAAATGGACTACAAATCCCACAACCTCCCTCGGCTTGGACTACAAACATCCAAACCTACAAGGACTACAAACTGAATTCACCCTCTGCCTGGACTACAACACTTACTACTCATACTTGAACTACATTACCCAGAATCCTCCATATGTGAACTACAGTATTCTCATTCCTGTTTTCTGGACTACAACACCCACAGTACCCTTTTTCTTTTTTTGAATGGAAAGTTTATATTGATAAATATCTTTTTGGTTGCTTGGCAACAACAAGGAGGTAAAGATGAAGAAAAGGACTTCCATTTTAAAGCTGAGGCTATGGACTACATTACCCACAGTTCCATGTGCCAGTGAGAGGATCATGAGGACTACACATCCCATACTTCCCAGCTAGAGAGCATCTGGCTTCAATCTCCATCAGAAGGTCTACAATACCCAGAATTCTCCTGTGTTCTGGACTACAGTACCCATGATTCTTTACACCTAAACATGTACTGAGGCCATGCTTAAACGCAGGGGGGCGGAGCTTCAGCACAGAGTTTACAATAATCACCTGGACAGGTAGGGGAGGGGCGTCGTCACCTGTAGCCACGCCTTCTCACGTTTTACGCCTCTTTTACCCACGATGCTTTGGGAGAACTGCCTTTCCAAGAAGGAAAATGGTATCCTCTACCTGTGACATCATCGTGACATCATGTGGTGTGTAACCATGGCAACTAGGACTGATGGTGGATCCAACATGGCCGCTGCTCTTCAACTGGTTTCAGTGATTTTTTTAGACTGAATATCAGGGTCATGTGAATAATTATAATAATTATTATAATGAGAATAATCCTATTTATTGATGATATGACATCATCACACACACACACACACACACGCACTTTCTGAGCACCGACACACACTTTGTAAAAGCTATAAATCATATGGTAATATATTTATGATCCTGTGACACACACACACACCAGAGGAGGCTTGTTGTACAATGGAATAATTAGTTATAAATTCAATGATTGAATAAATTCCTTATAAAAGACAAATGTGTCGTATTTTCAGATCAAACTTCTCGTTGATGTTTCATTTATGACCACAGCTGACCAGCACCACCACGCCCATCCTGGTCCTAATTCTGGAGATGGTACCAGGGCTGACACCAGCTTTCAGCTGCAGAAGATTTTGGCACATTTTCTGGAAGGCTCTACCCACATGGTTAGCTTTGTAGCTCCTTCCATGAATGCACAATTTTTTAAGTTATACCTCGCTGTAAAGGTGACTAATCATCAATTGATATTATTTAAGGGCAGAAATAATAGACTAAAAAAAGGTTTCCAAACATTTGTGAAGGAGTATAGATCCTCATATGGGACAGGGTGGGGGGATCTCTGCTCGGTCAGTTACCTGTATGTGAGACTCCACAAAGTCCAGTCATCGCTTCAGTCACACAGAGGGTATTCAGAAACTTTGGTCCATGAAGAGTCATCTGCAGAGCTTTAAAGCTTTAAAGCTGATCTCTGGGATGTTGGTATGGCAGAGTGGTTTGCAGGTGGGTGGCGCAGGTTCAAATCCAACCTGATGCCCATTTGCTGCATGTCTTCCCTTGCTCTCTGTCCTCCTTTAAGCCCAAAACATCTTTAGAAAATAAATGTCTCAATAAATGCATTTATAGTTCCCACATCCTCTGTATGTGACCCCTCTCCACAGGCTCACGTGTAGTATCAGTCCAGCAGTCCCATGTCCTCTGCCCTCATCCTTCATCCAGTAGCGTCTTGGTCTTCAGACTTCCTTGGTTCCCCAGCAGCTGACGAAGACCTCGTTAACCCAGGAGTTGTCCCAGCCAGTGTGACTCGAGCTATGGTTTCACTCATAGTCCTGGGGTGGGCCCGATAGGATGTAATACCCTGGTAGGGCAGCTGACCTCCTGCTTAGTTCAGGTTTGAGCTGAGGTCGGTTGATCATTACCTGACTGACAAACTGGTAATGACCAACCGGGCACAGTTGTAGTGGACAAATACCAGAGGAAGGTGGTAGATGTAGCAATCCCAAACACATCAGAGGTTCGAGAGGAGCTGGAGAACGTGAGAGGGGTGAAGACCACCGTGGTCCTGTAGTAGCAGGAGCACCGGGAGCCTCTTAACTGGGAGGGGGCTCCAGCAATTTCAGGGACATCAGAGATATCTGTCCAGAAAAACAAAGTCCAAGGACCAGCGAAGATACTGAGAGAGCCCTCAAGCCCCCAGGCCTCTGGGAGAGGACTTGAGTTTGGAAGACCACACAGGAGCCATGTGCTCAAAAAACACGATACTGCATTATATGGTCACCTCCTCCCTCCCAAGTGTGTACTGTCATGTATTATATATTAGGCTTAATATCCGAGATCTTCCCCAGTCCACTCCCAGAACTGAAGAAACCTTTAGAGGCGAAACGTCCTCAAGAATCTGAACCAGTCCAATTGCCGCATGGAAAACCATGACCTGGATGACTGAGAACCTGCACGGACATGTTGCGGATTTTACAGACTGAATATGCCCCCAGAATTCTGTGACAGAAGTTGTAAAACACATACCACCCATGGTCCAGGAGCCAAAGCATGTGATGCACCTTCAAGATCCCTGAAGACCTGGAGTTCAAGTGTCTGAACTTTGGATCCTTTAAACTGTTTTAGTTTTTACAAAAAAAATGAACAAAAGTTCTCAGAAACTCAGTAAAACTGGGTCAACAGTTTAAGCATTTCTTGACACATCTGGCTTCTGTATTTGAAAGTGTATCAAGGTTTGTTGTGGATGCAAGACTTTTTTCTTCAAGTAAATGTAAAGACGTACACTGAAACGATTAACGAACGAGCATGTCAGTGAGGATGAAGGTCACACAAACCCAGTCTTCATCAGAATAAAATATAAAGACTGTGCAGCTGCAGAGAGAAGAAGCTGTGCTCTGGTGCTGAAGCTTGAGAAGGTGGAGCAGCTGAAGCAGGGTGGAGCTGAGGATGGAGGCGTGGAGCAAGGTTCAACAGTTTGTTCCAGATCAGCAGACGATGAAGAGATGGAGGAAGCATCAGTGCGTGTGCTGTTAGGTGAGTCCAGCACTGAACTCAGATATTCGTTCACTCTGCATTCATTCATCATTTTATTGATTGATTTGTAAAATTAAAATCACTTAGGAATCTAAATTTGAGACGTTCAGACTGAGGCTGTCATGTATCAGATTTTCACCACATGATTAAGAAGCATGACAGAGAGTTTTTATCTTAAGAATAAAGGTCGAAACTGAAATTTAAAAAAAAAAAAAAAAATTAAGAGTACTCAAAAATGATCAACAATAAAGCAAAATGCTACACCTTTTGACCGTCGACTGGGAAAAAAATTTGGTTTGATCGTTGTTGGACTTTGAGATTGTGTCTTAATCTTTGGTTTGTTTTTTAGATGTTGGCTTTATCTTTGGTCTGCTTTGGGATTTTGGCTCAATCTTTGTTGTGCTTTGAGACTTTGGATTAATCTGTGGTTTGCTGCAGGCAAAAATAGTGTGAAAACCACAGAAACCACAGCTCTAGATGCCCCCCCCATCTGATGTCTTATATAACCAGCACGTCAGTCTGACATTTAAAGGCATAGCGTTGAAGTTTGGTTAAAGTAACACTCACAGTTCATTTCCCCCCGCTCAGGATGTGTATAAATATTCGTTTAGCCTGACTTCCTCTGCAGTGGCCACATTGGTTATGGTCACAGATATAAGCATACGAGTAAAAACCCTCTTAAGGAGAAGTACGCTCTGGTTTAGGGGCTATTAAAAGGTGTGAAAGTCCTCCAAACAGGAAGTAACTTGAACTTGAACACTGAATTGAGAATATATTCAATCAATGTTTTTATTTCTCTTTAGACAAATGCATTAAAGGAAGTTTCACAGAAACAACTCAAAAACTCCAGCTCTGTTTTTTATTGGAAATATTTCCATTTTTGATGCTTTCGTAGCAGATTTGGTCAAGACTTCTTCATGTACATACTTCTATTCATCTTTCAAACTGACCGGCTATATCAAGGACACGGGGGCCTCGGGCCACCACTTGCTCACCCCTGGTTTACATCTATAACACTCTGATATTTCACACTCAGTGATAACTACTTTATTGTTTAATAACTAAAATATAATCCTGAAGTGTTTGTCCTGCTTCAGGTGTGTCCACGCTGCTGCTGTCCACCCTGTCCGTCCCTGCTGTGTTTGTGAACATCGTTCCGAACCGTCTCCAGTTTTTTTCCTCAGAGAGTTTCTCTTTGAGCTGTGCGGGCGTCCTGGACTGGTCTCGATGGACCCTGAAGAGGGAAAACACATTGAGGGAGATTCAGCAGTGCAGGACTGGACAGGAAGACTTTGGGAGATTTGATGGCGTCTCCTGCACCATCTCTGCTCTCACATCGTTGAAAGACACGGGAGAATACTGGTGTGAAGATGACAAGGGACGAAGGAGCAACAAGCTAAGCATCTTTGTGGATGGTAAACAAACTCATTAAAGATGTTTCTGGTCCAGGGGGTCATTGGGGTCTTTGTGGGGCTTGTTTGGGTGTTGTGGATCTTCTTCACCTCTGTTGTTGTTATTTCTTTATAAAGGCCTGAAGTTTATGGGTCCACTTATGATGTTTTTCAATAACAGTACCAGACCCCCACCATCTCACCAGCAGAAATACCAAAACCAGGATCTGGTTCAACCACCAAAGGATTCAAAAAAACCAATTAGCATGAGCTTTGAAGGCACTGAAGTGAATGTCAAACCACATGAGCTCAAACCATCGATTTTCAGGACCAGTGGGAGCAAAGACCCCAACACACTGGCATCTATGGAGCTATTTTTTTTGCAAAACTGTTTGCAAATGCAGAAGCTTTTCTGTGCAGATCCATAAATATGTGGAAGAACCACAAATTATTTCACGGATACACAGATGCAGATAAAGTACACAAAAAGAGGGCATCAGTGGTTTAGTCTGATTTTATGATCAATCAACAGAACCCAATGTCTACTGTCACATATAAATGTGTATCTGGGGAAGACTCCTGACCCCAAGTTGCTCCCACTGCTGCGTTATTGGCATGTAATTGGGCGTGAAAGGGTGTGGATGTGTTGCTGATACTGATGGATCAAACAGAAGACTAAAACACTGATGATATCAAGACGGACACCCGACCCTACTGTGGGTGCAGAGATACAAAAGAGGATTAGGGCCGAGAAAAAGAAATAGAAGAGGGCAAAGCTTCTACTCAGGAAGTTGGACGATCATCAGGTAGCCTGAGTTTAGCAGCTTGTAACAGGAACATGGTCTCAGGAAAATGGACGCACCACTGGAGTCACAAAAGCCCCGTTTCCACCAAGTGGTCCGGTATGGATCGGCACGATTTGGCTCAGGCCGGATCGGTAAAGCCTGATCCTGGTTGCGTTTCCACAGCCAGCCGTACCCTACTTGGTTGGCGGCGTGTAAGCCGGATGCCGATAGCATGACATCATAGTAGCGCGACACAGTGTACCCGGCTGTTAAATACAACGAAAAAGAAAACGCTACACAGTAAACAAAGAGCAACGATTCTCTTCACCGAGAATACTGAGGAAGGTCTGCACCTCCACAGTAGACCATGAGACGCTCGATCTTGATGCCATTTTCCAAACAGAAAAGCCTTGAGAGTTATCTTCACGAAGACGAGTGGAGATTTAAACATGGCGGGGCTGTGTTGTTCTTTATTACCGCTGTCGCACGAGAAGTGACGTCTCCTTCGACCAATCAACGGGCTGCAGTGTTTCTAGCTCCACCTTCTGGGGTTGGATTGGTATGCTTGGCACCCCAACAGAAGAGTCCCAAAAAGTAGGACAGTACAGTTCGCTTGTAAGGGGTCCTGTCCCGGTTTTAGGCTTTGGAAACGCCACAAAAAGCAAGCCGTACCGAGACGAACTGAACCGAACCCTCTGGTGGAAACGGGGCCAAAAACTATGAGCTAATTATTCACGTGAGCCGGGGCCCTCCATCTGTGTTAATCATAAAGTCATGACGTCATTCAAATCCTTTGTGTCCTCCTCCCTCCATGTCTCCTGCTTCCTGTCTCCTTGTTGCTCAGTTTACTTGATCCTGGAGATCCCGGCCTTCCCCGTGAACGTCGGGGACAGCGTCACTTTACGCTGCAAGTCGAGGTTTGATGGTACCAGAAGAATTGAGATGCACAGATTTGCTGGAGTCAGCTGGTCGTCGACGGAGCTCCCCTCAGAGGTCACCTTCAGACCCGTCCAGCTGTCTGATGGAGGAGACTACGGCTGCTCAGGGTTTTACCGGTACATGGGGCTGATGTCTGGACGGAGCCGACTGACGGTCAGAGCTCCAACAAGTGCGTGCATTCAACCAACCAACCAACCAACCAATCAACAATCTTTCTTTGTTCAGTGCTAAATCATAACAACTTTACTCAACACACTTTATGATAGAAACAACGCAGCACCTTCACCTTTAATGACTCCGCCCCTTGTCTCCACAGCTCCGCCCCAACCACCCCTCCACCCACCACCCCTCCTCCGCCGACTCTCCCCCTCACCTCCTCACCCCCTCCTCCCCCCTCTGTGCCCCTGCTCAGACTCTTCTGCCATCTAGTGGCCGTCTGTCCTTACTGCGTCTCCACCGTCCTGATGGCGTCCATCTTCTGTAGCTTGAAGAAAGGTAAGTAACTCACCCAATCACACCCTCTGGTGTTTCAGATACAGTCATCATACGCCCCTAATATATGCCCCAAATAAGACCACCTTCAAGTTTTTCTGTTATTCCTTATTAAAGTGATGTTACTATGGTAACAACTTTAGAACAAGAAAAGATTTGATCATCACCATCCTGTAGGTGTAACAGAACGATGCTAATGCTAAGTATGCTAGGGCTATTGCCATGGATATAAGCCAGCTTCCTGAATCAGTCTGACATCCTGGTGTTTTTGTCCTTCTGCTGATTGTTTGAATTCTACATTTTGCTTTTTTTTGGCCTCCTGACTCCGCCCACAGGAAGCAGAGCAGCTGTTGCTATGGAGATGAATAAAGATAATGAAGAACCAGAGTACGAAGATATTATCATCGAACATAACTTTTGAGCCAGACAGGATCATGGACACTCCAGAACAAGAAACTTGATTTTTTATTTTCTGTTTTGATTTTATTCGTCACTGCTGGAGCTCTGTGGAGAGGAAAAAGTTTGTGAAACTTCAGGTTTTTGCACACGGTCAGCTTCGTAATGTTTTTATATTTTTATCAAAGGCTGAAAAAAATGTTCTGGACCACCCTGAAGCTGCAGAGATGTTCTGGACCATCCCTGCCATCTTCTTGCCATGAAAACATGAGAGAGAAGACATTTCTCAGTCTCAGTCTGCCACAAAAATTATCTAATGGGAATATCAGTTCGTATTTTTATTTAACCTTTATTTAACCAGGTAAAAGACCCATTGAGGTCAAGACCTCTTTCACAAGGGTGACCTGGTCAAGAGAGGCAGCAGCACATGTCACAGTAGCCAAAACAGACAAAGTACAGCAACAGACATTAAAATACAAGCAATAAAACGCAGGAGTTATTTTAAGAAACAATTTAAGAACACAGGCACTGTTTGATGGATTCATGTTGTCGGTTTCTCAAGGTAGAGCGGAGACTTCCAAAGAAACAAATTCAGCCAGTTTCAGTTCAGATTGGAGGGCACTCCAAGTAGAGGGGGCAAAGTAACTAAAAGCTTTTTTCCCTGTTTCAGTCGAACACGAGGAACAGAGAGACACATGATGCCATTTGATCGTAAAGCATGGCTTCCACTTCTCTGAAGAAAAGTGCTTAAGTAGCAAGGACCCAGGCCAAGAAGAGCTTTATAAACCAGGGTCATCCAGTGCGTGTATCGCCGTATATCCAAAGAGGGCATGCCAGCTTTAGCATACAGTTCACAATGGTGGGTGAGGCGACTACAACCTGTGATAAACCTCAGAGCACAGTGGTAGACAGGAGTCAAGGACTCAAGGCAGGTGGTTGAAGCAGACATATACACAACATCACCATAATCAAGAACAGCCAAAAAGTAGCCGACACCAAAAGCTTCCGAGCTCTGAGAGAGAAACACAACTTGTTTCTATAGAAGAAACCGAGCTTCACCTTTAATTTAGAAATTAGGTTTTTGACATGCACTTTGAAAGAAAGATCTCCATCAATAGTTAATCCCAGGTACTTATAACTGGTGACCAGCTCTAGGGTTTTACCTTGGAAAGTTCTAATTGAGGGGATTTCCTCCAAGGGAACAGATGCCTTTGAAAAAAGCTTTATTTTAGATTTATCAGCATTTAAAACCATTTTCAAGTTTGCCAGACGAATCTGCACTACATCAAAAGCGGATTGCAAGAATTCAAATGCCTGTGCAATTTATAATTTATATCATATAAAGCAGTTTAAATCTTTAAATTAAGTCTCCTTCAAACATGTAGAAAATTACATAATTATTCAACTTTTAACCTTTTCAGGATCTCCCCGGGTACACAATGCTTACCATATAAAAAATAAATAAATACATAAAATAAAATAAAAGATCCAGGGGGGGATTTCAAATTATTGTCAGTCTGTGACATGCCATTTATTTACAATAATCTTCATTTGAATGTGTTTTGATGTTTTTATTCAGGCTCATATTTTGTTTATTTTCACATTATAGGAACAATATTCCTCAAAAATGACTTTGTCTCTTAACAGACTTAAGTCTTCTTCATTGTTGTCACTTAAGAATAAATGGACACTCTTTTAACCCTTCATCGTCCAGTACATGTGATCAGAAAACCTTTTTGCACAAACAGATCATTTTAGAGGCTCTCGTGTATTATTATGGGCTGTAGACGCCTCCACACCGCCCTCTAGTGGTCACTAGAACAAATGCATGTATTTGCCTGCAGAGGAACATGGTGCTATATTATTAAAACTGGTATGAGGTACAAATTTGAAGGTTGATGTACTGATTAAAAATGTATATTGTTATTTTTATGGTGCAGTGGTCATGAATAGCTAAATATTCATCCAGTCTCCTCTCATTCATATCCTCACCCTGCCGTCCTGCCCACCTGATTCAGATCATCAGCTGATTGGATCACACTCTCACTTAAAGACCTGTCTGTCAGTCACCCTGCTGCAGTCATAACCTTCAGTCCTGTCTTTGCTCCACAGTCCTGCTGTGTGATCTCGGCCCCCCCACCTCATCAGCACCTCAGTCCATCACATCAGGGTCTGAGTGAGCTGCACAGAAGTCCAGTCCTCATTATGTCCTGTCTTCACCCCCTGAAGTCCAGACTACTATCTGTCACCGTCCCTTAGTACTCCTGAAGTCCATCAAGACCTCACGATGGAGTCTGAGAGCTAAAGAGAGGCAATCACAAAAGACAACACACATTATCAATCAAACAAACATGTAAAACTAATAACTGTTCACTCCAATTTGGTCTCTCCTGATTGAAATACATTTAAAAGTCGTGGTTATAATGTTTGAATTTGTCCAAAAAGTGGACACAAGGTCACCAAAAGGTGATTTTTGTAGTTGCTTGACTGAGCTTTGGAAACAATAGTAACTCACAAAGAGAAAACTTTCTTAAAAAACACGTGGACTTAAAAATGACAGAAAAAGTGTCTTTAAAAGAAGTTTTAACTTGTCCAGAGCGTGAACAGGGGGAATCTAAAGGGGCGTTGATCAATGTGAGGAATGATCAAAAAAAGATGGTATTTACTGTTCGTGTCCAGAGTCCATGTATCACACCAACAGGACATCAGGACATGGTCAATAAATCACTCTGATAAACAAGAGAAAAAGATCTTAGAGTTGATTTAGGAAACTCTTCATGAATCTAATTAAAGTCTCCAGTCAGACTCCGGCAGCCTCGATGTTTTTACAGTTTGACGTTTATTAAAAATGTTTTTTTAGCTGCAGACGAGTCGGCTCGTTAAAGTGACTCTCAGACGGGTGGGCGGTGACTCGTTTATTAAAAACCCTCTCCCTTCATTTTACTGTCTGACCACAGCCACCACAGAGCGAGCTCAGTGATGTCACACCGCCTCCTGCGCTGTGATTGGTCGCTTCATGAGGTCAGAAGGGTTTAAATGGGAGGCTGTCTGCAAATTTATCACCACGGTAACCAGAGAGTCCCTGCAGCCGAATCGTCACAGCGACAGACCGACAGAGTGAGTTCATGATTTAAGTCTTTAAACCAAAATATGAGGAAACTGATGATGTTCAATACCTGCTCTTAATCCTCTTCCCCCTCAGTGATGAAGATGATGATGAAGATCACTCTGATCCTTCTGTGTGCGCTCAGCCTCAGTCTGAGCATGTCTGTGAGTACGTCTGTCAATCAACCAATCAACACAATTCATGTTTGTTTAAAGGTTTTTGTTTTATTGTTTGTTTGCATTTTTGGTTTGTACGCCTAAATGTTTGTTGTTTCTTGGTAACTTTTTAAGTCAAATTATTGTTTGTTTGATTGTTTCCCTGTTGTTTTGTTTTTTTCATTTTTGTAGTTTTATTGTTTTTTGTTGTTTTGATTTGTTTTTTTTTGCTCGTTTCCATGTCTGCTTGGTTGTTTAATTGTGTGTTTATTTATTTCATGTGCATATTTGTTTGTTTTGGTTGTTCCCAAAGTGTGTGTTTAATTGTTTGTGTGGTTGACTGTTTCTTTGTTTGCATGTTTGGTTCTTTGTTTATCTGTTTTTTTTTAGTTTGTTAAGAGTGTAAATAAATTAGTTCATGATTTTTTTATTTGGCTCCATGTTAAGTGAGTGAATGATTGTTTGTTTAATTCTGTTTGTTTGTTTGTTTGGTTTGCTGTTTGTTTACGTGTCTGCTTCAGTGTTAAATGGTCTGTTGTCAGTATCTTAAGCATGTTTTTGTTTGTTTATTTTGTGTCTGTGAAGTATTTATTTGATAGTTTGATTCCTTGTTTGTTTGTTTCATCTCTTGTTTGTTTATTGCTAAAAAAATTTTCAATTGCTTTTTTATTACTTATTTGTTTTGTGTTTTTTTACTTGATATTTTTTCAATGATTTATTGTTTTGTGTTTTTTTAATATTTTCTTGACTCCTTGTTTGATTGTTTGTTCTTTTGTTATATATTTGATTGTTTGTTGAATCCTTGTTTGAGTTTTTGTTTGTTTGTTTATTGCTAATTTGTTTTATTTTTGATTACTATTTTTATTGCTTATTTGTTTTGTGTTTTTTTACCTATTTGTTTTTTTAATGATTGATTGTTTTTGTGTTTTTTTTTTTTTGGTGTTTTCTTGATTCCTTGTTTGATTTTTTGTTCTTTTGTTGTAAATATGATTGTTTGATTCCTTGTTTGTTTGTTTCTGCTTTCTTGTTTGCTTTTGTTTGGTTATTGTTTATTTGATTGTTTGATTCTTTGTCTGCTTGTTTATTTTTAATTAATTTTATATTTTTGATTCCTTGTTTTTTGTGTTTGTTTGTTTTTTTTCTATGTTTGATTGATTTTTGTTTGGTAATGTCTTAAATCCTTGTTTGTTTGTTTTTTGTTGTATATTTAATTGTTTAGTGTGTATTTGTCTCGTGTTCTTTCTTCATTTGGTAGTTTAGTGTTTATTTGTTTAATTCCTTGTTTGCTTGTCTGTTTATTTATTGTTTACTTTTTTGTTTGTTGTTTCAGATCCACAGAGGCAGGATGAGGAGGTCAGACAGCTCAGAGGAGGTGAGGGAGCAGATCCTCTCACAGCTCCTCCTCGAGTTTATCGATTGTTCAGCTCATGTTCGTGTCTTTGTAGGTCGACTCCGAGGAAACCAGCGTGAAGGAAGGAGGAGGAAAAGAGGAGAAGAAGGAGGAAGGAAGGGAGAAGGAGGAAGGAGACAAGAAAGGAGGAAAGGAGGCAAGGGAAGCAGAGGAAGGACAGAAAGGTGGAGAGAAGTGTGATGAAGAAAAGGACGAGGAAAAGGAGAGGAAGAGTGAAGAGGAGGAAGGAGACAAGGAGATGGGAGAGGATGGGAGGGAAGGACAGAAGGATGGAGAGGAGCATGATGAAGATGAAGAAGAGGGTGAGGAGGGTGAGGATGGAAGGACAGAAGGCAGTGAGGAAGAGGACAGAAAGAAAGATGGTGAGGAGAGGGAAGGAGAGGAAGATGAGGAAGAGGAGAAGGAGGAGGAGGATGATGAAGATGAAGAGAAAGGGAAGAGAGAAGAAAGGTACGAGAAAGGAGATGATGATGAGGAACAAGATGATGAAGACAGAGATAAAGATGAAGGAGGTGAGGAAGAGGAGAAAAACAAGGAGGAAGAAGGAGAAAAGAGGGAGGGGGAAGGAGAGACAGGAAGTGAACCAGACGGGACGGGAGGTGAGGAAGAGAGTGAGACAGGTGAAGGTGAAACGGTGGGTGAGACTGGGAGAGGGACAAGAGGGGAGACAGAGAGTGAGACTGACAGTGGGACAGGGGGTGAGACAGGAGGTGAGACTGACAGTGTGACAGGAGGTGAGACAGGAGGTGAGACAGGAGGTGAGACTGACAGTGGGACAGGAGGTGAAACAGGGGGTGAGACAGGAGGTGAGACTGACAGTGTGACAGGAGGTGAGACAGGGGGTGAGACAGGAGGTGAGACAGGAGGTGAGACTGACAGTGGGACAGGAGGTGAGACAGGAGGTGAGACTGACAGTGTGACAGGAGGTGAGACAGGGGGTGAGACAGGAGGTGAGACAGGAGGTGAGACTGACAGTGGGACAGGAGGTGAGACAGGGGGTGAGACAGGAGGTGAGACTGACAGTGAGACAGGGGGTGAGACAGGGGGTGAGACTGACAGTGGGACAGGAGGTGAGACAGGAGGTGAGGCTGACAGTGGGACAGGAGGTGAGACAGGGGGTGAGACAGGAGGTGAGACTGACAGTGGGACAGGAGGTGAGACAGGAGGTGAGACAGGAGGTGAGACTGACAGTGTGACAGGAGGTGAGACAGGGGGTGAGACAGGAGGTGAGACTGACAGTGGGACAGGAGGTGAGACAGGGGGTGAGACAGGAGTTGAGACTGACAGTGAGACAGGGGGTGAGACAGGAGGTGAGACTGACAGTGGGACAGGAGGTGAGACAGGGGGTGAGACAGGAGGTGAGGCTGACAGTGGGACAGGAGGTGAGACAGGAGGTGAGACTGACAGTGGGACAGGAGGTGAGACTGGAAGTGAGACAGGGGGTGAGACAGGAGGTGAGACAGGGGGTGAGACAGGAGGTTTGGAGGGTGAGACTGAAAGTGGGACAGGGGGTTTCACAGAAGGTGAGACAGGAGGTGAGACTGGAAGTGGGACAGGAGGTGAGACAGGAGGTGAGACTGGAAGTGGGACAGGGGGTGAGACAGGAGGTGAGACTGGAAGTGGGACAGGGGCTTTCACAGGAGGTGAGACAGGAGGTGAGACAGGAGGTGAGACTGGAAGTGGGACAGGGGGTGAGACAGGAGATGAGACTGGAAGTGGGACAGGGGGTGAGACAGGAGGTGAGACTGGAAGTGGGACAGGGGGTTTGACAAGAGGTGAGACAGGAGGTGAGACTGGAAGTGGGACAGGAGGTGAGACAGGAGGTGAGACTGGAAGTGGGACAGGAGGTGAGACAGGAGGTGAGACAGGAGCAGGGATGCTAGAGGGAGGGCCTGGAGAAGGAGACCCATTCAGTGGGACAGCACCTCCTGCTGTGGATGGACGGGAGAAAACGTCCACTTAGGTGAGATAATAAAGAATAATATGATGTTAAAAAAAAACAGCTAACAGCGCCCCCTGTGGAACCCGGCAAAACTGACATGACTCACCAGACCTCCTGTGTAACTGAGTGGCATCTAGCTGTAGAACAGAAGAAAGGCCCCTGGCTGCATGGCCTCTGGCTGCACAGGCCTCTGGCTGCATGGCCCCTGGCTGCACGGCTTCTGGCCGCATGGCCCCTGGCTGCACTAGCCCCTGGCTGCACGGCCCCTGGCTGCACAGGCCTCTGGCTGCACGGCCTCTGGATGCAAACTGAAGGTGATACAAAAATTTGTAGCACAAAGTGCTTTACATAAGAAACAAAATGAAAAAATAACTGACATAAAAAGTAGAAAATTGTGTACGATGAAAATAAAAGACCCCACCCACCCTCACAATTCACATACAACACACACACTAAATTAATCAAACACACAAAGACATAAAAAAGTAAATTCTAAACAGAAAACAGAATTAGAAGACTGAGGGAAGACTTGGGAAACACAGGAGCTAATACTTAAATTATAATTAAAAAATCATAGGAAATTAGATAAAAATACTATAGGGAAAGGAAGGTTAATAAATATATGAATTGATATAACAAAATTTAAATAAATAATATGGTTAAATGAGATAACCTAAAAACATATGTGTAATAAAATCAGCCAAAGTAGGATGGTAAAAAGAAAAGCAGTTAACAGAGAATACAATTCCAAATTATAAATCTGAACTGAAACATAGAAATAAAACAGATTAAGAGGATTAAAAATAAAGGTAATAAGAAATAATGATAAATATAATCAGCTTAAAGCTAGAGTAAAAAGGTAGGTCTTGACTTTGCTTTAAAAAAAAAACAAGCATCACTTCTGGTGTGCAGCCAGGGGGCTGTGCAGCCAGGGGGCTGTGCATGCTGTGTGAATGAATAAATGAATGGATAGATGAGCAGATGGATGAATTGGCTGATGGATGGATGGTTGGATGGATGGATGGATGTTTGTTGACATAACCATGACAGTCCTCTTTTGTCTCTCAGGTCACATGACACCACAGAGCCAATCGCAGCAGACAGATGAAGGACGTCTTTGAACGAGAAGCATCTTTGGTCAAGCCTGGTCTCTGTTTAAGTTTTAAATGTTTGAGTTCTTTCAAAATAAAAGCCTTTTTTATGAAGCAGTCTTTGTTTCTTTGCTGTCTTTGAATCAACATTTCACTCTGGACGAATCACAAACTTTTCCACAGCGTGTCGTGTTCCTCATCGCTCAGCTCAGTCCTGCACAGACTGGGCGGTGTTTCCTTTATTTAATTAAATATTAAATAAAAAAATAAATTTATCTAAGCACAGAGACTTAACACAAGGACGAGGGAACGCCTGCTGTTACCCGGGTGTTTAATTTGATGGCCATACACCAGGATACTTTAAGCCTGGTTTAAGGATTAATTTAATGATCTTTGATAAGACAGAACAACAACATGGCAGAAAATCACATTTCCAGTTATTACCTCACACTGTGACCTTGTTTTGGAGAATCTCCCTCACATAGAGCTGGTAGTCTTGGTGAAGTTTCATTCTTAACGTGGTTTGGTTTTCTGTCTCACTGCTTTAGTCAGTGTTACGGCAGCATCGTCCCGGGTGGATCTTGTGGTAAAAGATGCCGAGCTGCAGCAGGGAGGATGGACCGTCCTGTTTGCTCAACCGAAGACTTGCTAAGGAGGGGAGCTGGTGGCTTAGGATGGTGTGAAGGCCACAGGTGTGTGAGAAATGTTTGGACCTGATGAAACACCACACTCCCCCGTTCATGTTGAGTTTTGTGGCATGTTCTTGGTTGTAAATAAAAAGAACTGCAGTGAAGCAGAGCGAGCTAAGGGCCGTTTCTTTCACCTCTCAGCTACTCATGCTAGCAGAAGCCTGGAGGCCGTCGACAGGGGTGAAAGTTCACGGGTTTGTCTTTGCTGTGACATCAGGTGCCTGTTAAATGAAGTGTAACATAACCACCCACCACTGGGTGGAGCTGTAGCTGCAGTCTTTGCTCCTGCCATCTGGCTTATTGCTGCACTATGACCCGTAGATACATGGACGTGTAGACATCAACCTGTTAGAGAGCTGAGGGCCGGCAGTGCTTGTGATGCTAATGCTAGTCGCTCTGCTCTGGACTGTACTTACTGTTGATGTTTTTGGCTAAATTCAACCTACAACTCACTGCTATTTGGTTCGCTAACCTTGTTTGGTTCTTACTTAGCCTGGAGGGCTTTCACACTGCTATGAAATGAATTAGCTTGGATAGAAACCAGATAATATTTATTTTTTTCAGTTTTTTAGCCAGCTGCAGGTCTGATCCTTTTCCAAGTGTAGTCCATGGTCCCGGTTCATTTGTCACATGGCAGGAGTTTGTCTTAATACATTTATTCATGCATGCATACATATTAGTTTAGTTTGACTGTTTGATTTTTCTGCTTTTAAATGCGCATGCATTGCCTGCAGATGATCTTCACCTGTGTATCTCTGTTCTGTCTTTGAGGGACTCTGCACTGGACCAGTCACAGACAAAGCAGAGCTACCAATCAGACAAGATGAGACCCAGGAAGAGGACAGCAGCTGGGAAACAGACACCAGCGACTGTTTAAAAAAATACACCAACAGGCATCACGGGTCGAGGTCCACTTCACCCCTGTGGTGAGTGTCCTGGTTGATAAAAACACTCTGGTTCTGAAAATCAGTCAATATTGTGTTGTTGCGTGTTCATGTTGAGCTGAGTGACTCCCTGAACTGATTTTAATTGGCTTTTTAACCATGTTTATTTAATTTATTGGACAGATTAATGATTGTTTTAGCCCAATATTATCTTTTTATTTGTTTAAGTGGTTTTAATTATCGTGGTCTCAACTGGTGCACTTATTGAATACGATTAAATCCTTTTTACAGTAAAAAGAGATCAATTGCATCTGAACCAGGTTGAGTTGCTCTCAACCTGATTTTTACATTTGAACCTGTTTTATGAAATTATTAATTTCACATTTCCACAATCAAAAATCCACACATAGCCCCCTCCACTTTATTTTATGAAACCACAAGTTCTTTGTTCCAAGTTTTTAGGTCATTATCATTATTCTCGTTCTTTTTATTCCTCCTGAATGGAATAGTGTGCTAGCTTGTTAGCACACAGTCACGTGGTCTCCCAGGAGCCTCAGAGGAGCTCATAGTTCTCATGTTCTGGAGTCATGATAAGACGAAGACTGAGATTTCCATACAAATGAACAGATTTCTTTTTGACTCGCCTCTAAACGTATGAAGTGGAAACGAGGTGAAGCCCTGAGGACGAGCAGGTGGTCCATCTTTGTATCCGGTCGAAAGTCCCGCCTCCATCAGTGCGTGTACGTGTGCGTGTTGTGGATGCTCCACACGTCTCCGTTCAGGGCGTTGGCGGCGCCCTGCAGCGTCCAGGTGAAGAAGGCGAGCTGCCGTCTGAAGAGTTTCTCGTCAAAGCTCTCGGGGTCAGAGGCCAGCAGGGCGAGGTGCTCGCTGAGCGCGCTCAGGGTGTGGTCACCGCGGCCGTGGATCACGTGACGAAACGGCGTCTCCACCGCTGACACGTACTGAGACAGGAAGTAGTATTCAACCTGAGTGAAGAAACAGGAAGTTATATTCGTGACTGTGAGGACTGACATGGAGAATAAGTCAAAAGCTATATATCACATATCAAAGTAATAGTGATGTATTTACCCTCATGATGCGGGTGTTGTAGCGGTGTATTTACCATCATGATGCAGGTGTTGTAGCCGTGTATTTGCCATCATGATGCGGGTGTTGTAGCAGTGTATTTACCCTCATAATACGGGTATTGTAGCAGTGTATTTACCCTCATAATACGGGTATTGTAGCAGTGTATTTACCCTCATTATTCTGGTGTTATAGCGGTGTATTTACCCTAATGATGTGGGTGTTGTAGTGGTGTATTTACCCTCATGATACGGGTATTGTAGCAGTGTATTTACCCTCATAATACGGGTATTGTAGCAGTGTATTTACCCTCATTATTCTGGTGTTATAGCGGTGTATTTACCCTAATGATGTGGGTGTTGTAGTGGTGTATTTACTCTCATGATGGGGGTATTGTAGCAGTGCATTTACCATCATTATTCTGGTGTTGTAGCGATGTATTTACCCTCATGATGTGGGTGTTGTAGTGGTGTATTTACCCTCATGATGGGGGTATTGTAGCAGTGTATTTACCATCATTATTCTGGTGTTGTAGCGATGTATTTACCCTCATGATGTGGGTGTTATAGCGGTATATTTACCCTCATGATGTGGGTGTTGTAGTGGTGTATTTACTCTCATGATGGGGGTATTGTAGCAGTGCATTTACCATCATTATTCTGGTGTTGTAGCAATGTATTTACCCTCATGATGTGGGTGTTGTAGCAGTGTATTTACCCTCATTATTCTGGTGTTGTAGGAGCGTGCAGTGCTCTGGTCGTGCATGTCGCTGTTGTCGATGGCCCTCTGCAGTGTCTCAGCTGCTCGGCTGTAGTCTCCTCTGGCGCTGAACACCCACTGAGGAGACAAACCTCTGCCCTGAAGACAGAAACAGACACTCTGATGGTTTAATGACCCCTGACCCCAACTATGGGTCACATAGTTCAAAATAACAAACCCATAGTTCATCTCTGCAGGAGTAAGTCTGTCTGAATCATGAATGACCTTCATACCTGCAGCTCTGCCGAGTGTCTGTTGAGCTGAGCGCTGAACTGCAGCACCGTCTGAGCGTAGGAAGTGATGCGTAGCGGCAGGATGTGGTCGTGAGCCAATCGCAGGACCATCTCCCCCACCAGCTCCCCTAAACTCCGCCCGGTGACACCCAGACGACCCCCGAGCACCTCCTGCAGGCGGGATGCGCTGTCAAACGGCGTGTTAATGAACGGGTACGCTCGCTCCTGGGCAGACAAAAACATTAACACTTCAACATGTTAATCATGAGCAACCAGCTAACACGGCAGAGTGTGTGAAGTGTGTGTCATCACCTCGGAGAATCGGAGCTCCATCGATGGAACTCCTGCGAATGCGGTGAAGCTGTAGGCGCCACTGTTCAGATACAGCGGTTTGATGCTGTTGAGAAGAAAAGGGATCAGCTGTGTGTGGGGCAGAGGGTGTTAAAGCATGAACCAGTGGAAACATGAGCTATTAGAACTCACGATACGCAAAAGACATCGATATAAAAATAAAGTTGAGCAAGCTATGGGATGCAAACAAATTAAAGAAGACCTTGTTTTCTCTCCTTTGACATCAAGCAAATCATGTAAAGTCTGGTTTAACAGTTTTTAAAAACTTAGTCCATTTGCTCCATCTGCCAGACAGTTCATCTGTTTATCTATTTTATCCATCCATCTAATCATCTGTTCGTTAATCTCTACCATCATTAATCCAATTATCCAATCCAATCTGTTCATTAGCACCATCTATCCCTCCGTTTATCCACTCTTTCCATCAAGTATTCCATCCATTAATCCATCCAATCATCTTTTCATCAGTCGGTCCATCTCTTCATCTGTTTGTCCATTTTCTCCATCGATCATCCATCCATTCATCCATCCTTCTATCTGTCAAATCATCTGTTCATTAGGTCGTCCATCTATCCATCTGTTAATCCATTTTTCCATCCACTCACCATCCATCCATCGATCTAATTATCTTTTCTTTAGTCCATCATCTACTCATCTGTTTATCTATTTTCTTCATCCATCCATCCATCCATCCATTTAGTTATAAATAAATTAGTAATCTCCACCCTCAGCTGGTGTGCAGTGTGTTTGACTGTGAATGCATGGATGTGTGCGCTCCTCACATCCTCCAGCTGCCCCCCTCCCTCTCGGCCTGGCTGTAGATCGTCTGACCGACATGTTTGGGATGCTCCACCTGTCAATCAAACACACACACTGTCGCACAACATGGCAGGAAGTGACATCACTCTGACCACCACGACATGATTGGACAACATAGAGGATTTTTAAAAAGCTATCACCTCATTTTACATCAGTGTTCTGACGCAGATGCTTCTAGATCTGGTTTATCATTGGTGTTTTGTTCAGGTGTAAAGAGAGTTATTGACCAATCACAAGATCAGAGCATCAGAAGCGTAATCATCGGACCTCGGCTTGTAGTGAGCAGCTAATGTCTGCTCAGTCAGCTTTTTTACATCCTGGTAGTAGAGCAGCATGGCGGTAACTACTAACCAGAGCACACACAGGTCTCATCAGAATCAGAATCAGAATCAGATTTATTGCCAAGTAGGTTTTTACACTTACAAGGAATTTGCTCTGGTGCTATTGGTGCAAAGTACAAACAGACAATAAGTAGAAAGATGATAATAAAAATAAAAATAAGGTGCAAGCATTGTAATAAGATAAGAAAATAAAAATAAGGTGCAAGCATTGTAATAAGAGAAATCAAAAATAGAAATATAGAATAAAATAAAATAATAAAATAAAGTAGGCTAAATATATACAGAGTTATTTACAGTTGTTACCAAAGGAGTTGGTATCAGGTGGTTGGGGGGAGTCGGGGTGGGTCATGGGCAGTGTTCAGCAGTGATGTAGCAGAGGGAAAGAAACTGTTCTTGTGGCGTGAGGTTTTGGTCCTGATGGACCGCAACCTCCTGCCTGAGGGGAGAGGCTCGAAGAGTTTGTGACCAGGGTGAGAGGGGTCGGCCAAGATCTTGGCTGCAGGCCTCAGAGTCCTAGACGTGTGCAGATCCTGGAGAGATGGCAGTTACATCTGATCACCTTCTCTGCAGAGCGGATGATGCGCTGCAGCCTGCTCTTGTCCCGAGCGGTGGCTGCAGGGTACCAGACGGTGATGGAGGAGGAGAGGATGGACTCTATGATGGCCGTGTAGAAGTGCACCATCATAGTCTTTGGCAGGTTGAATTTCTTCAGCTGCCTCAGGAAGTCCATTCTCTGCTGTGCCTTCTTGATTAGGGAGGTGATGTTCAGCTCCCACTTCAGGTCCTGGGAGATGATGGATCCCAGGAAGCGGAAAGACTCCACGGTGAGTACTGTGGAGTCAGAGAGTATGATGGGAGCAGGGGGGGCTGTGTTTCTCCTGAAGTCCACCACCATCTCCACTGTCGTCAGGGCGTTGAGCTCCAGGTTGTTCCTGCTGCACCAGGTCACCAGATGGTCCACCTCCAGTCTGTAGGCAGACTCATCCCCATCAGAGATGAGACCAATGAGGGTGGTGTCGTCTGCAAACTGCAGGAGTTTGACGGACTGGTGACTGGAGGTGCAGCTGTTGGTGTACAGGGAGAACAGCAGTGGGGAAAGAACACAGCCTTGGGGGGAGCCGGTGCTGATGGTCCTGGTTTCAGAGACGTGCTTCCCAAGCTTCACGTGCTGCCTCCTGTCAGACAGAAAGTCTGTGATCCATCTGCAGGTGGAGGCAGGCACACTCAGCTGGGAGAGCTTGTCCTGGAGCAGGGCAGGGATGACTGTGTTGAAGGCAGAACTGAAATCCACAAACAGGATCCTGGCGTAGGTCCCTGCTGAGTCCAGATGCTGCAGGATGAAATGGAGGGCTAGATTGACAGCATCGTCTACAGACCTGTTGGCTCTGTAGTCGAACTGCAGGGGGTCCAGGAGTGGGTCTGTGATGGCTTTGAGGTGAGAGAGCACAAGACGCTCAAAAGATTTCATCACCACAGAGGTCAGAGCGACAGGTCTGTAGTCATTAAGTCCACTGGGTCTTGGCTTTTTTGGAACGGGGATAATGGTGGAGGTCTTGAAGCAGGCTGGAACGTGGCATGTCTCCAGTGACGTGTTGAAGATGTCTGTGAAGACTGGAGACAGCTGATCGGCGCAGTGTTTCAGGGTGGAGGGGGAGACAGAGTCAGGCCCTGCTGCTTTGCGGGGCTTCTGCCTCTTGAAGAGTCTGTTGACGTCTCTCTCTTGGATAGTGAGCTGTGACTCTGAGGTGGGGGAGGAGGAGGGGGAGTCTGGGGTGCTGGTCTGTGGGGGGCTCTGAGCCCCTGCTGGGGTGTGGGGTATGGAGCCGGTGTGATGAGGTGGGCTGGAGGTGTGAAGTGGGAGGATGGGGTCGTCAGTTGACCATTGTCTTTCAAAGCGACAGTAAAACTCGTTCAGCTGGTTTGCCTGGCGCAGGTCGTTGGTGGAGTGGGGGGACAATGGCTTGTAGTTGGTTATATTCCTCAAGCCTTTCCAGACAGAAGCAGTGTCGTGAGCAGAGAACTGTTGTTGAAGTGTCTCTAAGTACTGTCGTTTAGCAGCTCTCACTGCTTTGGTAAACTCACGCTTAGCTGCCCTGAAGCTGTCTCTGTCCCCACTTCTGAACGGCCTTTCCTTCTCCAGCCTGAGTGTCCTGAGTTTAGCAGTGAACCAGGGTTTGTCATTGTTGAAACTCACCCTGGTGCATGATGTTACACAGCTGTCCTCACAGAAGCTGATGTATGACGTCACCGCATCTGTATACTCGTCCAGACTGTTGGTAGAAGTCCTGAAAACATCCCAGTCAGTAGAGTCCAAGCATGCCTGTAGCTTCTCCACAGCTTCGCTGGTCCACTGTTTTGATGTCCTTACCACAGGTTTGCAGAGTGTTAGCCTCTGTCTGTAAGCAGGAATCAGATGGATCATGACGTGGTCAGACTCACCCAGCGGAGCGCGGGGCACAGCATGAAAGGCGTCTTTAACGGTGGTGTAACAGTGATCCAAAGTGTTCTCCTCCCTGGTGGGGCATTTAATAAACTGTTTGTATCTGGGGAGTTCGTGGGTGAGATTTCCCTTATTAAAGTCACCGAGGACAATAATCAGAGAGTCCGGGTTTTTTCGCTCCACACACTGTATCTGATCGGCCAGAGCGCGCTGCGCCTCCTGTGCGCTGCCAGCTGGCGGGATGTAAGCGCAGACCAGAATGAATGAAGCAAACTCACCGGGCGAGTAAAATGGTTTACAGTTAATGAAGAGAGATTCCAGGTCGGCCGAACAGTGTTTCTGGATCACAGTTACATCGTTACTCCAGCTACAGTTAATGTAAAAGCAGATACCTCCACCTTTCTTCTTGCCAGAGAGTTCGGCTTGCCGGTCCGGTCTGAAAAGTTGGAACCCCGCCAGCTGCAGCGCAGAGTCCGGAGTATTCCCACACAGCCAGGTCACCGTGAAGCAGAGGACGGATGAAGAAGAGAGGTCTCTGTTTTTTCCCAACCGTAATTGAAGTTCGTCCATTTTATTGCACAGAGAACGCACGTTGGAGAGAAATATTCCTGGTAGGGGAGTGCGATGTCCGCATCGGCGGAGGCGCACAAGCGCACCAGCACGTTTTCCTCTCCTGCGGCGCTTCCTGCATAGTGTGTTGGCAAAGGTGAGCGCACCTTTGACCAAAATGTCCAATAAGTCCACAGATGATGCCATGAATGTGGGAATTAGATCCACTGGAGTTGTAGCCCTGATGTTCAGGAGTTCATCTCTGGTGAAAGAGCTCCTGATTGCGTGGCAAAAACTAAAATTATCGAACAAAACAAGACAAAACAAAGCACAAAACAAGACAAAACAAAGCACAAAACAAGACAAAACAAAGCAATACACTCATTCACCTGTCTGATGGCTGCTTCCAGCAGATCAACCAGCAGGGGGCTGCTGTAAGCAGACAGGACGTCATCACCTACAGACAGAGAGAGAGAGAGGTGGATGGACACACAGACAGATGTCAGGACAGACGGACAAGAAGCCAGATAGACAGTTAAGCAGCCTGTAAATGAAGGATAAGATGGACAGATGTGTGGAAAGACAGATAGAATCAAGGACAACTAGTCCAAAAAGAAACCTTCAGGAAAACGGATGGACAGATAGAAGAAAGGATGGACCCAAGGACAGACCGATAAACAATTGGACAGATGGATATAAAGGCAGCAAGACAGACTGAATGGACAGACGGAGAAGTAGATGGATGGACAAACAAGTGGACATAAAGACAGACAAAAGCATGGACTGAGCCAATGGACAGATAGAAGGACACATAGATGAAAGGATGGACTCAAAGATTGTTGGACAGAAGGACATAATGACAGGTAGAGACAGACAGATAGCTGTTTACTTCATCCTTTTCCTTTGTGGAAAGGAGTGAGCTGGGATTAATATTACCCATGATGCATTGGTCCAGGCTAAGTAAGCCACAGCCTTAAGGTGGAGCATGGACAGGTAACCCTAACAAGAAGAGATCAAAGGTCACGAGATCAGCAGCTTTAGGGTTCCTGATCTTTCTTATTCTTTGGTGGTAATGAAGTGTTTCATCACTCTCATAGGACAAACCTCAAGCCACTCAGTCGCACCCACGTTCCCAAAATCACCAGCGTCCCAACTGACGAACAGCAAACTGCGCCTGGGACTGAAACCTGCAGCCACAAAGAACAGAACAGGGTGAGTGAGCACAGGCGAACCTTCCCTTAGGCTGCGGCCCGTCTTTTAACCAGCACTAAAAGACGAGAGCACATCACTGCTGTTCTTAAATCCCTTCATTACCAGATTAATTTTAAACTTTTAATGTTTATTTTTAAAGCTCTTAATGCCCTTGCCCAGTGTATTTAACCACTATAGTTATATTAATTTATCTATTAAATGTGGCTTTTATTTGACAAAATACATATATGTTTGACCTTGACGCAATATGCACTGTTTTCAAAATCCTCGCCTGACCATAATGTTATAAAACCTCTCTAATTTTGCTCTGCATCACTTTATAACAATAATCCTTTGCAGAGATGATGTAAAAATATTTTATTATTCTTTCTTTAAACCTCGAGTTTCACAGGCACTCCAGCATCGTTTCTTAGAGATATTCAAAATAAAAAAAATGTTTCTTTTTAAGGCGAGGATGAAATTTTCAAATTATTCTGACTTCTATCTTCATTTACTCTGTCCCAGTAACACATATACTGATAATTACACATCTGTACAAATCTGTCAAGTGTTACTTTTATTATGACACCAAAATTATTCAATAGACCTTGTGGTTGCAGAGAAACACTCTTTTCTTTATGGGTATGTCATTTTCAAGTAGAAGGCTTAAAAGGGGTTGGGGCTGAACAGGTTAACTGAGCTTTTAACTGTTCAGGGGCCTGGTAGAGCTCTGAGGTCGTCCAGCCAACTTTTGCTGGAAGTGTCCAGGTCAAAGTACAAACACTGGGGTGACCAAGCCTTTTCTGCTGCTGCTCCCAGGCTCTGGAAAAAAAAGCTCCCTGCTGAAATGCGTCTTATTTCTGAGCTGGGCCTTTTCAAATCTAGACGGAAAACGGAATAATTTAGGATGACTTTAGCCTGGTGACACTTTTACTTTATTCTATTGATTTTTTTTCTATTTCATTGCCTTTATTGTTTTTTTTTTTATTCCATTTATTTACTATCCATTGTAAAGCACTTTGGTTCACCACAAGGGTTGTTGTGATAAATAAAGAACATTTACATTTACAAAACCCTGAGGTATGTATCGACTAACGCCATTCTGAGAAATAGAGACATAAATTTTGGTCCATAACATCCAGGCCAAGCTCAAGATGTCCCCTCCACCTAAACCAGCAATCCAGACAAAAATATTTGTGTTCATGGTTAAAATTTGGGTTTTGTAGAAACACAGGTTGTGCATTCAAGCCCCTCTTGTTCCTGAGTGAACGATCATGAACCAGCCCCTTTAACCTGATTCTCCTGCAGACACTGCATGATGATGCTCCGCCCACCAGTGAGCAGGTGAGCCTCACCGTTCTTCACCATGGCCGTAAAGGTGCGAGCCAGCTCCAGGAGGATGGAGGTCCCCACCCCAGATTTCACTGCGCCTGGACTGAGCGAGTCCCTCTGAGCTCCCAGGATGATGTACTGATCTGTCAGGAGGATGGACGTCAGTACTGCCCTCTGATTGGTCAACTCGCTGTCCTGAGCTTAGCTGTTACCTGGCTCCACGCGGCCCTCCAGGGAGGAGAAGATGTTGTTAAGCAGTACGGGCGCCATGACGTTGTGAACCGCCATCTTGAGCCTGCGTCCATTGTTGAGGTGTGGACCGAGCACGCAGCGCACATACGGCAGGCGTCCACGCCATGATGGAGGACAGGTCGGCCCCGTCAGCTGACTGGGACACAGAGAGGAGGCCATAGTACTTCTGCACAGCTAGTGCTTTGATTCTTGCCAGGTAAGCAGTGGGCGGGGCCTACCTGAGCAGCTTCGCAGCTATGGTGGCGCTGATTGGCAGAGCAGGAATGAGGGGCAGCCCAGAGGACTGGATGGGCGGGAACTGAGTGTGATTAAAGGAGGGAAAGCCGGGGGTGAAAGGGTCACCGGAGCCCAGGTGGACCTGTGATTGGATGGAGGAGATGGAGGTTGTGATTGGACAAGTTACCATCGTAATATGATTCATGACCCTGAAAACCCACACCTAGCACTGTTTATATTATTATCAGTTAGGCAATTATTGAGCAAAAATGATCGTTCAATAATGGTGGTTATCTGGATCACCACCAAAATCTAATCATTTTTAAGTTGGGCCATTACCAACATCTCCTGAACATTTCAGCAAAATCTGTTCAGTAGTTTTTGTGTAATCTTTGCTAACAAACAAACAAACATGGTATCAAATATCAAACCATTTTTGGTAAGGATTGAAAGGTGTTCATGTGAAGCAGGGAACATCAGTTAAAGGGTTAAATCCCTAAACCGTGTTGATGTTTGCGTAGTGTATGTACAGGGCCTGAGTGTGTGTCTGTTACATGTTCGGACACGGCCGTGTGCATGTTCAGTCCCAGGCGTCGGGGGTCCTGCGGCAGGTCGGCAGGGTCTGGATAAATGAGAGCTCCGCCCGCTCCGTTCCTCTCAGCCAACCACACCTTCTCTGCAAAACTGACTCCGCCCCCGACACGCATCACCACCACACAGCCGACCACGGATACACCTGAACTCTTCAGCAGATTAAAGTCCTGAGGACGGCCGTAGTTTGCATAAACCACGCCCCCCTGTTAAGAGAGAGTGGGAGAGAGATGAGTGACAGTGTAACCATGCGGACGGGCATCCTGTCTCAGTGTCTCACCGTGGCACTTCCTGTGGCGCTGTATGGACAAAAATCTGACGGGTACAAGTGAATCTGTTCAGAGATCTGACCGGAGGAGTCGAGCAACCACAGAGAGCTCCTCTGAGACCTGCAGACAGACAGACGGCAGATCATGAAGGTGTGTAAGAATTTGACTGAAATGATGCACTATGCTGATGTCCTTGGAGTTTTTGTTCCCCGCACCAGTGTTTTAGTAAGATGACACTCTGCCACAGGACCTCACAGCAGTATTGATGAGCTCAGACATTACTGGTTATCGGTTTTGGTGAATTCTGAACTATCATTAATGCCAGAACTGGTCAGAGGCAGTGTTAATTTTATTGACTAATTATTTTCGTCATAGTTTTTGTCAACAACCTTTTTCCCCTGATGAAACTAGACAGTAACTAATAATAGTAACTAAATTTCATCAACAAATAAAAACTAGACTAACATGTCTGACAGAGACTTAATCCAATCAGACCTAATTTGGTCATGTAGAAAGTAGGGACAAGTTAGGAATATATCCAATCACAGCTACTTTGGTTGTGTGGAAAGGTTGGATGAGTTAAGAGGGACATCCAATCACAGCTGCCTTAGCTTGGTGGTGGTGGGATAAGTTGTGGAGCGATCCAATCAGAGCTCCTCTCTTTATGAATTGATATATTCATGTAGAGCAGGTTCACTGTTTGTTGTCAGTTCTGGTATTGTAACTGAGATGCTCTGCCAGGTAGCCTAAATAAAGGTGACTGCATTTCACACAAAAGTTCAATTTGTTTCTGTTCATTTATACATTCAGACTTTACTAGCATTCAATAAAGGGTTATTAGATGTTTGATTTTATCCAAGTGTAAAACATGACTTCAGAAATTCAAGGAAACATAAAAATGCCTTACCCTTTTCACTTCATATTTTAGTCGACTACATTTACAGTCGATTTCATCGACTGAAATGTTGTGAAATTTCATCAACTAAAACTAGACTAAAATTAAAACAATTCAGATGACTAAATTATGACAATAAACTCAAAGATATTTTAGATGAAAGACTATAACTAAAACTACATTTAAAAGTGCTGTCAGAATTAACTCTGGTCAGAGGAATGACGCTCCTCCATATTAATGCTTCTCCTCACAAAGTAAATCACGACATCTTGGCCAAACTTTAGTGTTTTTCTGCTCACGGCAGAAGCTTCTTCACCCCTGAGCACGGGGACCCCCATGAGAGGGGATCGCACGGTAAAGGCCAAATGTCACAGAGGTGTAAAAACTACCCCTGAAAGCCAGTGGAAAGTCCTAAGAAACTTGTATCCTGTTGGACAAATGAGGAGACCGATAATTTTAGGCTGGCATAAAACCAGAGTCATGAGCCTTCAGTTAACACATCAGGCTGGATGCTAACTTATAGGTTGGCCTTCAGAAGTTCTTCATCTCTGCAGAACTCCATCACAGACTGACTAGAAGTTTAGATCACTATATTTAGCAAGTAGCTCACCCGGCACCCGACATCACACTCCTGCACACCTGCTGCCTCCTACCTACCTGTCGGGAAACTGCAGGGTGGCGTACAGAGACTCCGTCCACGTATGATCCATCTGCAGCTGTCTGAACCGACCAAGAACCTCTGAGGCCAAAGACGTCCCCTCTGAGGAACCCGAAGGATGGCTCGATCGACTGACCCGACTGAAGTGATGAACAGAAACATGTGAAGGTCCAACTAATTCCACCTTTCTATCAAGTTTCTTCTGGTCCTAGGTGTGCCCAGATCATATTTTTGAAGGTGCTCTCCTAAAAAGGCTTTCAGATGTTTATTATCTCCACCAAGGAGGTTATGTTTTCATCTGTTTGTTTGTTTGTCTGTTAGCAAGATCACGGAAAAACTACTGGAGCGATTTACATGAAAATTTTACCAGAGGGGTAGTTTGGTCCAAGGGAGAAGCCATTAAATTTTAGTGGCGATACAGACATTGGTCTGGATTAAAAAAAATCCCCAAAATGAAAAAAAAGTCCCACAGGTTAACATAGGGCAGAATTTTGAAATATCATATCGCTGACTGTTCTTGACGGATTCGCTTCTAATTTTACAGGATAATATGGGGGTCCATGTCTCTATCATCAAGGTGAATGTCATCTGGATCTGATTCACTGACCTTTATAATGGGAAATCCCATTGACGATATTCAATAATTCACACAAAATCCAAATATTAAGTGATGTTCCCAAAACTTGTGTTCATACAGGATAACAGCCTCCATGTATGTGCTGAGTCTGGTCTGGATCCTGGCTCTATTCTGGATCTGGTGATCCAGAATTGTATCTCTTACAGGTGTTGTAGAAAAGCCACTGCTGAACTGAGTTGCTCTGCGGAGGTCTGCGCTCTCTGAGTGCTTTTCTAGTTTTGACATACTTCTGAGGGATGCTATGATACGACTGAAACTTAAAAGGTTTTCTTCAGAGAAACGTCTAAAAAGTTGATCAGCGGATATTAAAATTTTAGCTGATATTTAAAGCCAGCCGCATACATCTCATATATTTGCTGTTATACATGTCATAACGTACAAATGTATCATAGTATTTTACCTCTTCATCACTGAATGTTCACTTTATTAATCAGCAATATCATTTCACCACTAAAGGAACAGATCAGTTTTACTAGAGTGGACAAAAAAAACCCCAATATCGTCATAACAACTTTATCAGATATCAGCAAAATTCCAATATTGTGCACCCCCACTGCCTTTAAAGCGTTCTGTGCAAGTCTGTGCTCTAATGTTAACTAGGGAGACATGAGGATGCCCTGACATGTTTCCTCCTCTGGAGGCAGCGGTAGGCTAAACAAACAGGGAGTGACCTTGTAAAGGGAGGAAAACACATCCCATAATGACATCATGAAGAGGGGAGATCAAACTGACTGTTTGAGCACATGTTTCTGAGCAAAAGATGGAAGAAAAGGAGGGATTACTTCATGCTGAGACTGTTGTTATGTCATGGATTCATATTCTTGACAGGCCTCTCACTGGTGAGGCTTTTCTATGACTAGGTACTCGCTTCAGTCCACTCTGCTCCAGTGATCTGGTTTTCCAGGATTACACCAAGAACCAAACTCTGTGTTCTGTATTATCCCTGAATGGTCAGAGTATCACCTTGATGAAAAAGCTGGACCACAGAGGGAGAGGAGGGGTTAAAGGATTGGCCATGGACACGTTTCTTATAAAAACTTTAAAAGGTGCATTTGTCCATGAGGCAGAACTCTTAACTGAGGGCACACTGATCTGGGATTGTTAGGTTTGGCCTATAGAGATGCTGTTAATGGATCATTTGTTAAAGAATCACCTCACTGTGTTGAAGATATCTTCATCCTGTAGCAGCTTCCTCATCATCACCCTCAGCTCTCCCAGGTAAAGCCCCGCCCCTCCCTCTGCAGGTGTCTTGGCCCCGCCCTTAGGCTGGTCATCCTCTTCCCCTTGTCCCTCATCTTGGAGCAGTGGAACAGTCCATTGAAGAGTGCGTAGGCCAATATAAACGCTGAGAGATGACAGACCACACCCATTTCAGTGAGATGACAGAACTTCTGAACCAAATCTATGCCACCCCCACCCTATGGACCTACCAGTGTGACATCACAGTGGTAAATCTAGTACAGAGACCATGAAGCTAGCAAAGCAGCTTTCATATTCAAGCAAAACTGGTACAGTATCTGAAGTATCTCTAATTTGATCAGTCTGTAATTTAACTGGATCAGACATTGAACTGAAATGGGAGCTTGCTATATGAAACTAAATAAATTGATTTAATGGTCTCACGTCCTGAGAGTTTGTAGAGCTGAAGATCATGTCACCTTTTACTAAACTCTCAGCTCACAGAGATATGCACTATCTTTATCACCAAACAACCTAATGAGCAGTCTGAGAGGACCCACACATGCACAGGAATAACATGGAAACTTCACAGAAAGGCCCTGTCCAGTCAAAGGAACCTTCTTGCTGTGAGGCACGTGCACGTCCTGCCTCGCCACTGTGTCAGCCTCACACATGGATTTCACTGCGAAATTAATTTCACTGCACAACAAACAAAATTGACGTTTGGTGTGAATCAGTGTTAATTTTGTTTACTAATTATTTTCATCATAGTTTTCATCAACAACCTTTTTTCCCCTGATGAAAACCAGACAGTAACTAATAATATCTCTTTATGAATTGATATATTCATGTAGAGCAGGTTCACTGTTTGTTGTCAGTTCTGGTATTGTAACTGAGATGCTCTGCCAGGTAGCCTAAATAAAGGTGACTGCATTTCACACAAAAGTTCAATTTGTTTCTGTTCATTTATACATTCAGACTTTACTAGCATTCAATAAAGGGTTATTAGATGTTTGATTTTATCAAAGTGTAAAACATGACTTAAGAAATTCAGGGAAACATCAAAAATGCCTTACGCTTTACACTTCATATTTTAGTCAACTACATTTATAGCAGATTTCATGGACTAAAATGTTGTGAATTTTCATCAACTAAAACTAAGATAAGATAAGATAAGATAGTCCTTTATTGATCCCCAAAGGGGAAATTCTGGTATTGCAGCAGTACAGGGCAAGTACAGGGATAGTAGCATGCATAAGACATAGATCAGAGAATAGAAGATATTTACAATTATCAAAATTAACTAACATACTAAAATAATAATTTAACACAGTACAAAACAGCTGAGCCTCCTGTGCAGTGCAGTAAAGATAAAATAAAGTGACAGTGATATTAAAGTGACAATGTGAAATGTAGCAGCACTTACTGACCACACAGTAACAGTGCAAATTATTTACCTAGAGTAATGAAACCATGATCAGGGATATGAATCAGTAACAGTACAGTATGGATAGAGGTGGTTTGGAGCATATGGAGGATTACTATAAATCTATTGAAGTGCGGTCCAGTGTCAAACTAGACTAAAATTAAAACAATTCAGATGACTAAATTAGGACTAAAACTAAAAGATATTTTTGGTAAAAGACTATAACTAAAACCAGCCCTGACTCCTGTGTGTGAGGTTACCTGCCATGAAGAGAATAACTCCACACCCACACAGGAGCACACAGGTTTTCCAGTTACCGCGCCGATTGTCCCAGCATCAACGCTGTGATGTCACTGCCAGGCCCCGCCCTCCATTTCCTCCTCGGCCTCTGATGCCACAAACTGCAGCTCCACCCTCTGAGCTCCTCCCACCCCTCATCTTCGTCATCATCATCACCACCCACGGAGCGCTCCAGTGACACAGAGGCAGTCTGGGACGAGATGAGAGAAGAAAGAGAGGGGTGTAACCATGGAAACAAGGAGGGAGGGGCTAACTGTATGTTGTTTACCTGTCTCAGACGAGTCCTGATGGTGTCCATGGTGACCTGCAGGTGAGAAATGGGGTTATGGAGACTGTGCTTATGAGATGACCCTGAATAACTTCCCCCTCGTCTCATATTTACAACAGCAGAGATTGAACATCTCACAGAGTTCAAAGTTCACGTCTTGTGACGAGTTTCACGATTTTTAAGAAACAGCAATCAGCAATTTTGCCCCAGACGCTGATTACCTTAACAAAATACGAACTAACAAACTAATTGTTACTGATTCAAACATGATTTCACCCCTGATGAGTGTCCACTAACATGAGCTCGCCATGATCGACCCCTCAGAGGGGTCAAAGGTCAGTGTGTGTTTGATCTGCTTAACTGTATTAACAGAGGGTAAACACACCTTCACACACATTTAACATCAACATGGTGCCCTCAGACTGGCTCATGTCTATCGTGCTCAGACAAAGAGGACGCCCTCTCTTTAACAAAATCTTTGAATTTTCTAAAAGCTTCGAGCTGTTGATACTAAGATGGTGTCAGAAATGGTGTATCGTCTTTGTTGTATCGTCTCTTGTTTCTCTGTGTGACTGACAGACAAAGGAATGATTTCATGTCAACATTCCCACAAAGAAACCTGGAGAACGACCATCAACCGTTTGGGTCCATGTTGGCGTTCACCATCAGTGATGTTCCCACAACACCAACGCTCCCCCTACATGACATTAAAAGTTTTTACTCACCAATCAACGGTGCTCTACATCTTCTCTACCGCGTCAGTCTGTCCGTCCGCCTGCCGTGAGTGAGAGTGTGTGTTTGAGACAACCAGCTCTCTGTTTGCTTTACCCTGACCGAGGGAGGGGGTCAGCGTGGACCTGCTCCTCATACCAATGAAGACTGAGATCTGTCACAAACTGAACAACCAGTGGTCACTCACACTGGCAAAATAAACCATCATGCATTAACCAGAGAAATGTGGCGTTCATCTGCTCTGAGACTGACAAACAACTTTTACTTCTTTGACTTCTTCCTTTTCGGACAGAATCTGGTTTTGAAAGGATCATGGTAGGAGAAAAAAATGCTGTAATAGCTATTTGCATTTATTTACTGTTTTATTTATCTTGTTGTATATGTATATATGTATGTTTTCCATTCAAGTTCGAAATAAATAAATACATTGTTTTTGTAACAACCAGCATGAATATGGAGCATTAAAAAAACATAAGAGTTCATGTTAGGGGCAGTTCTGATAAAGCTGGTGTGTTTTTACTTAAAAGGTCTGCCGTCCAGACTGAGACCACATGGGGAAGGGGCCTTAACGTGACAGGAGCTCCAACCCTCAGACAGAGAGAGAACAGAGGTGGATCAGGGGTACTCTGAATGTGAAAATGAGAAGTTTATTTACTGAGTGATTGTAAACATACTCTAAGAGTCATTAAACTGAAAATATGAGCCTAAGTTAAGGACAAGGCGTGAGCTCTAATGTGTTTATTTTAGGTGACAGAACATTGATGTCATGACCCTGCTCCTGATTTAGTTAAGTTCCCCTTTTTGTCCTTGTTTTTCCTGTTTTACTTTGAAAATCCACCTAATCTCTCCTTGTCTTCATAGGTTTTCTTCCTGTTTGGTGCTGTCACACCTGATCCCTGATTGTGCTTCCCCAGCTGTGTCTCATCACCCCCAATCACCTCATGTATGTAACCCTCCCTGTCTTGTCTCCAGATTGTAGAACTTCATGTCTCTTTCCAGCGTTATCTGACAGCCTGAATGTTATCGACCTGTTTGGTTTAGACTCTTCCCTTTGCCTGCTGATTTTTGGATACTTTTGGTCTGTCTTCACATGTACCGAACTCTGGTCTGTAATAAACTTTGCCTCTTGATTTTCTGGACAACTCGTCTGCAACTTCAGTTCTTTTGAGCCTCAGAAACCTGCATTCTGTCAACTGAATCTTGAATGTTTTTAAATAAATGTTTTATTTATTATTATTCTCAAATTATTGCTGATGCATGAGTGAACTGTGCCAGTAAGTGTCCTTTTAAGTCCACTACAGTTTATTCTTTTTTTTATCTAATGATAAAAAAAGTTTCAATCTGTCTTTCTACAGTGCTTAACAAATTTATTAGACCACCACCCTGTAAGGTTTATGCCACAGGCCGCCCTAAATTAACAGCATTAATAATTACAAATAATTTTATGTTTCTGTAATGGTTAATATACCAAAATGTAGAAGTTCTTTGAATAAAATGATATTTTTAATGCTTAAAACATCATTATTATTGTTATCCATGAATTTTCAAATGTAAAGTTTTGCAAAAAGCACAGAAAAAAAAAAAAAACCTAAAGCACATTTCTTGATTAAGATGTCAAATTATATTTACTTAGTTGCATAGTTTATGACTTTTCAGAGAAGCCTGTGAGGCTCAGATTTGGGTATAAAAAGATGACTTCAGTTTCCTCATTCATGTTCAGAATGTATGAACCAATAACAATAAAAATAACAAGTTTTTCAAAGATTTCTAAATATGTATTTCATTTTAAATATTCATGTTTTCATTTATGTGTGTGTGTGTAAATAAAAAGGCAGATTTATTCCTGTGTGTGATTAT